>JAQBSW010008817.1:0-32063 GCA_029291075.1 Eudiplozoon nipponicum
ATATCAAGTCACTAAGGACTGTTAGCGAGTTGCAGAAAATCCTGGGAGTACTAAACTATTATCACAAGTTCCTTCCGGGCCTTTCAAAACAACTTTATCCTTTGTGCAGGCACCTGCGGAACCGAAAAGGACTTAGCAAGAATTCCATCAATGCTTGGTCATCCGAAGACGAGGAATTACTTCGACTTGCCATCAACTCGTTAGCAAATGCCACAATGCTAACGCATTCAGATTTCGAAAAGCCATTTCTACTCACGACAGATGCTTCTGAATTCGCTATTGGAGCCACTTTGGAACAAGAGATCGATGGAGTTCGGAAGCCTATCAGTTTCTACTCGCGTACTCTCCAACCAGTAGAAACGAGGTACGACACTATCGGCCGAGAACTTCTCGCCATCCACGACGCAGTGCGCCATTTATCAGCATCATTGGCAGTAGCAGATTTGCTGTTTTCACAGATCATGCACCACTAGTTAGCGCACTTCGAAACGCAACTTCATCTATCGCCAAGTACCCTGCCAGAGTAGAAAGAGAGCTTTCTCGTCTAAGCGAATGGCAATTTGACGTCTTTCACGTCAAGGACAAACAGAACTTCATTGCAGATGCCCTGTCCATGCCAGACGTCCCTCTACAACCACCTTCACCGTCACCATTCGCTGTCAACTCCGTGGCACTCAGTGAACCTGCACTAACGCCAACGCTCCTGCGAACTGAACAACGCGGTGACATTCACATTCAAAGATCAATAGCCCGTCACCCAACCAAGTTCATATGCCGTCTGTGGGAAGGCTTACCAATTGTTTACTTCACGGGTACGCAGCCCAACAAGCCAGTTCTGCCGACCAGCCTTCAGAGGAAGGTTTTCGATTCAATTCACTCAATTTCTCACCCAGGAAGCCAAACGACTGTCCGACTTCTTACAGATCGTTTCTGGGGTCACAGACTTAGGCAGAATGTTAAACGATGGGTCTCAGAGTGTGCTATTTGTCAGAAAAACAAGATCACACGACACACTCGTTCTAAGTTGCAACATTTTCGGTCTACTTCTCGCCTAGCCATCGTCCACATCGACATAGTTCATCTGACAAAGGTTCAAGGTTTCAGCTACCTTCTAACTATGATCGATAGATTTACACGGTGGCCTGCGGCATTACCTCTTGGCACCATTTCTGCAGACGAAGTAACTAACGGTTTATCTCTGCATGGATATCCAATTATGGTGTTCCCAATGAGGTCATCACGGACAGAGGCACTTGCTACTCATCTGATCGTTTCAAAACCACCTTGCGGTACATGGGATGCATCTTACGCCAGACGACTGCCTACCATCGCCAAGCTAATGGCATGGCATAGGGAACTCAAAGCAGCTTTAGCATCCTCGTCCATTAATGGCAACTGGGTCGATGCACTACCTTTAGTTCTGCTGGCCATGCGTTCTCGTAATCGTGAATCCATTAAAACGTCTGCGTCACAACTCTTGTATGGCATGGATCTACGCCTGCCTAGTCAGCTCCCACGTCTACTACCGGCACAAGATGACCCACAAAACGAAGCTACCCGCCTTCGACTTCATTTTGGTAACATGTCCGAACAGCAGCCGAGACACACGCCTCGTCCAGTCTTCGTTCACCCACAGCTCCACAGCTGCAAGAGAGTACTCGTTCGCAACAATACTGCTGTTGCACCACTACAACCCAAGTATCGCGGTCCTTACCCGATTTTACTAAAACAGCCAAAATACTTCATCATTATGCAAAGCGCTACACCGACATCAGTAAGCATAGACAGGTTAAAACCGTTTATCGAACCACCTGATCCTGAGAGCGTTCAACCTTCTACACACGTCTCAGGCTCCGTCTGCCCACAATCTCAACCTGCTTTGTATAACGCGTAATTAATTTTTTTTAAACATTAACAATTAACTATAAAAATTTTTTTAACTTTACGTTAATTTTTAGTAATTGTCTCACGTGGCATAACCACCTGTTCTTAGCGAACAATTGTGTAGCAATTATGAATAGTTCTTTGGTATTATACCATCTCTGAGGCAATGTTCGTGTACATATTTTTTATGCAGTTACCTTTGATTTTAATGTATATATTTTTACATTATAATGTATTTCTCACACATGAATTTACACTGCCTATTTTAGTATGACCAGCTACTTAGAGCTAACGCTTTCGTGTAGCAACACTAAGTAGTGATCAGCTTCCTATCATGGTACAGGCCACTTTCAATGCATATCTCAACTTTATCTATTTCACAAAGACCACTCTACAAATGTCATGACCACAACGTCGAGCACTCTAGCTCCTTTGGTTGTATACAAACAAATTGACAACGATCCAACCTGCTTAGGTTTAAACTTAAACCTGGCAAATTCAGAGGCGATTTACCTCGAAATCTTCACGCTGCGGCTCCAAAAACTTACACTGCTCTATTTTGTCTCACGTGCTATGACCGTCCACTAGAGCTAACAATTTGTGTAGCAATTCCTAGTGGTTACCTGGCATCATATCATTGTTGAAGCAACCAACAAGCATATTTTAGCCCAGCATTTATGGTTCATCATATTTTTGCTTAACTTGGTTCGAACTCTGTCATGCATTTCTTATCTAGCCTCGCAGAGAGGAATTTTTTTTTTCAGAGAGGAAAGTGTTGTAACGACACAAATCAATCGCCGACATATTGCGTAAATTAAATTCAAATTTATTTACGTTGCACCAATGAGAAAAAAGCAAATTGCCGTTTAACCACGTTTAACCACGTTTAACCACGTTTAACCAATAGTATGCAAGTACACATATTGCATGCTATTTTAAGCACGGTAATTTACCATACAAGTCAGTTGTGGCATTTGCCTTCTACCTGCTTCACGCGTGTGCGTTCTGTCGGTTGTCAATACGTGTGCGCTCTGTCGGCTGTCAATACCTACTTATCTTGATGCGGGATACCGGAGAGACGAGCCAATTGAGTGCAGGACCTGCAGGACACCATACACAACGCGATCACAGCTCAACCACGGGAACAAAAACTCAACCAGAGTCCACCCAAGGCTCTAGGACATCTTCAACTCTGAAGACTTCAAGCAAACGTATTACCCGGCCCTCTTAAGGGCCCCCATATCAGTAACTAATCTCTATTCAGAGCACATTAACCGAGTTTGTAACGTCGTACGGCATTTACTTGAAGCCGGGGCGTTTACAGATTTGTGTCGTTACATTATTGTAACGACACAAATCAATCGCCGACATATTGCGTAAATTAAATTCAAATTTATTTACGTTGCACCAATGAGAAAAAAGCTAATTGCCGTTTAACCACGTTTAACCACGTTTAACCAATAGTATGCAAGTACACATATTGCATGCTATTTAAGCACGGTAATTTACCATGCAAGTCAGTTGTGGCATTTGCCTTCTACCTGCTTCACGCGTGTGCGTTCTGTCGGTTGTCAATACGTGTGCGCTCTGTCGGCTGTCAGTATCTACTCATCTTGTTGCGGGATACCGGAGAGACGAGCCAATTGAGTGCAGGACCTGCAGGACAGCATCCACAACACGATCACAGCTCAACCACGGGAGCAACAAATCAACCAGAGTCCACCCAAGGCTCTAGGACATCTTCAACGCTGAAGACTTAAAGCGAACGCATTACCCGGCCCTCTTAAGGGCCCCCATATCAGTAACTAATCTCTATTCAGAGCACCTTAACCGAGTTTGTAACGTCGTACGGCATTTACTTGAAGCCGGGGCGTTTTCAAAATTGGCGACCGCGCCAGGATATTGATTATTTATCTGATTTTTTTTGGGTATAAATAAATTGACTTTCTTCTTCATTTGTTTGGGATAAATCGACTAACATTTGCGTTTTCTTTACCCTGATCCTGTTTTTCTGTTGGGTATATATTCGTGAATTTGTGGTGTTCGTCTTCCCTAAAGGAAAATTTCAAATTTTGGAAGCAGTGTGTTATTCTTGCTGTTGAAAATAATAATTCATTGGCACTTAAGAGCTAACGGGCCCTTGTTCGTCTTCCCTACGGGACAATTTCAATTTTTTGGAAGGAGTGACGCTGTTCTGTGTTGAAATAATAATACATTGTCATCAAAGGCCATCAGGGCCTCTGTTCGTTTTTTCCTTTTGTACTGGACAATATCAAGCAACAGTGGAAGCTGTTTGTGGGTAAGCGTTTCGTTATATATTTATACATTTATATATACATTTTCATATTGCTTTTAATTTATGCTTTTAAGATCCCGTAAGATTTTTAAAATGTCAGGTCCAATTTTAGATATTGATGTTCCTGTTTGGGATGGAGATAGTGAGTTATTTTTTATGCGCGTAGACTCCACTTTCTCCCCGTTTCCTGATTATGACAGTCATCAAAAACTGTCAAAGGTTTTTGCTAAACTACCTTCTGTATTGCAGCGACGGATTTATCCTAAGCTTGAGGCCATTAGGAAGCTACCTAATCCCATTTTGGGCGTACAAAGCGAGGTAGAATCCTTGCTTGGACCCACGGAAACTGAGCAGATAATAAACAAATATGCGCAGTTAGACATGCCAAATCTTGGCCCCATAGAAATACTGAGGGAATTACGAAAACGTTGGTATAAAACCAACATTTCTGACCATGAGACTAAGGTTGTTTTTATTAACAATCTTCCCCAAACATTAAAACTCTTTGCCAGACAGCTCCACAACACTCTCTCTATAGATGACTTATCTGAGAGATGTGAGTTAGAATATAAGGTTTTGGAACCCAAAGTGAATCCATCATCCTTTTCTTCACCCCCGCAAGATGATAGAATCTCCTCCTTAGAGAGAACAGTGGCGAACATGGCCAAACTTCTAGAAGGACTGGCCATTACCAAATCGGAGATAAATCATGTGAATACTCGACCAAAATTCGTTTCCAAGTCAAATTATAATGGTAGGCGGCGATCGAGATCTCCGCAATCATTTAATAAATATGCTCCAAAGAACTGGTGTTATAACAACCAGAAGTTTCTTTATGCTTGCCAAGTTTGTCTTTGTCGTTCCGAAGAATTTCCGAATGAGTGTCAATTTCCATAGCTGACGGAGAGGACAACACACCGCAGGCACAAGGGTGCATCAGTATCGGGAAACGTCTGGCGCAAGAAGTAGAAGACCGTACTTTCTGCACAGCAACGGCATCAACGGCGCTACAGGGAATAAGCCAACTACAATCCGACATCCCTGTCGACTCATTTCGTCCAAGCCGAATTTTTCACATAGAGAACCAAACAGACAATGCCGGTCGCTATCACCAGCCTACTTGTTTGCATGACCCGGCCAAACAGCCCAACGAACTTCTGCACCTTCTTGATTTCAAAACTGGCGAAGAGTTCATCGTAGACACAGGTGCAGCAGTCTCAGTTCTCAAAGGTGATTCAATGGCCGAGATGTCGCTAGGCGTTCTTCTCGCAACAGCTTCAGGCGAGCTCATACCAACTTATGGCTGCCAATACCGCACACTCAACATAGGTCTACGACGTGAATTTTCCCACAACGTCATCATTGCCAAGGTCTCACATAATATAATAGGCCTGGATTTCCTTCTAAAATTTCGGCTCATTGTTGATCTTGCCAATCAAAAGATCATCGACCCCTCCACCGGACTTGAACAAAGCTTTTGGACACTTGCCTCCGAGCGTTTGGAGTTAAAGGTCATTCAACCAACCCCAGTGCATCATTCAGCAGAGATATCAGCAGCTCTTCGAAAATACAAATCGCTTTTCGATCTAAACAAATCCGATCTTCGAGTCTCCAACACGATGCATCACATCGTCACAGAAGGACAACCTTTTGCACTCAAGAAGCGACCACTGGCTCCTGCTAAGCTGAAAGCTGCACAAGAAGAATTCTCAAGGCTTTTGGAAGAGGAAATCATCAGACCATCGAAAAGTTCATGGGCGTCACCATTGCACTTAGTCTCAAAATCAAAAGGATCGTACAGAGCCTGTGGAGACTACCGTAAGCTAAATTCAGTGACAAAATCTGGTGCATATCCTATTCCAAATATCAACACATTACTTGAAAAACTCAACGGCAGCAATTTCTTCTCAGTAATTGACCTCAGACAAGCCTACCATCACATCCCGGTAGCACCAGAGGATATCGAGAAAACTGCTGTCATCACTCCATTTGGCCTTTTCGAATACCTTTACATGCCTTTTGGACTTAAGTGTGCTACACAGACATTTCAATGATTCATAGACAACATATTTCGCGACGACTCTGCTTATTGTATGTCATACCTAGATGACATTATGGTATTCAGTCCAGATCTAGAATCTCATGCGAAACATCTACGAAATGTCCTCTCGCGCTTATCAAACCACGGACTCAAGATCAACTGTGACAAGACGCAGATTGCAACTTCATCCGTCGACTTCTTAGGGCATCGTATCACAGCCCAAAGTATTCAACCGTTGCCGTCAAAGACGAATTCAATCAAGAATATCAAGTCACCAAGGACTTTGAGCGATTTGCAGAAAATCCTGGGAGTACTAAACTATTATCGCAAGTTCCTTCCAGGCCTTTCAAACAACTTTATCCTTTGTGCAGGCACCTGCGGAACCGAAAAGGACTTAGCAAGAATTCCATCATTGCTTGGTCATCCGAAGACGAGGAATTACTTCGACTTGCCATCAACTCGTTAGCAAATGCCACAATGCTCACACATCCAGATTTCGAAAAGCCATTTCTACTCACGAAAGATGCTTCTGAATTCGCTATTGGAGCCACTTTGGAACAAGAGATCGACAGAGTTCGGAAGCCTATCAGTTTCTACTCGCGTACTCTCCAACCAGTAGAAACGAGGTACGACACTTTCGACCGAGAACTTCTCGCCATCCACGACGCAGTGCGCCATTTTATCAGCATTATTGGCAGTAGCAGATTTGTTGTTTTCACAAATCACGCACCACTAGTTAGCGCACTTCGAAACGCAACTTCATCTATCGCCAAGTACCCTGCCAGAGTGGAAAGACAGCTTTCTCGTCTAAGCGAATGGTAATTTGACGTCTTTCACGTCAAGGGCAAACAGAACTTCATTGCAGATGCCCTGTCTAGGCCAGAAGTCTCTCTACAACCACCTTCGCCGTCACCATTCACTGTCAACTCCGTGGCACTCAGCGAACCTGCACTAACGCCAACTCTCCTGCGAACTGAACAACGCGGTGACATTCACATTCAAAGATCAATAGCCCGTCACCCAACCAAGTTCATATGCCGTCTGTTGGAAGGCTTACCAATTGTTTACTTCACGGGTACGCAGCCCAACAAACCAGTTCTGCCGACCAGCCTTCAGAGAAAGGTTTTCGATTCAATTCACTCAATTTCTCACCCAGGAAGCCAAACGACTATCCGACTTCTGACAGATCGTTTCTGGGGTCACAGACTTAGGCAGAATGTTAAACGATGGGTCTCAGAGTGTGCAATTTGTCAGAAAAACAAGATCACACGACACACTTGTTCTAAGTTGCAACATTTTCGGTCTACTTCTCGCCTAGCCATCGTCCACATCGACATAGTTCATCTGACAAAGGTTCAAGGTTTCAGCTACCTTCTAACTATGATCGATAGATTTACACAGTGGCCTGCGGCATTACCTCTTGGCACCATTTCTGCAGACGAAGTAACTAACGGTTTTATCTCTGCATGGATATCCAATTACGGTGTTCCCTATGAGGTCATCACAGACAGAGGCACTTGCTTCTCATCTGATCGTTTCAAAACCACCTTGCGGTACATGGGATATCTTACGCCAACTCAAAGCAGCTGCATCCTGTCCATTAATGGCAACTGGGTCGATGCACTACCTTTAGTTCTACTGGCCATGCGTTCTCGTACTCGAGAATCCATTAAAACGTATGCGTTACAACTCCTATATGGCATGGAACTACGCTTGCCTAATCAGTTCCCATGTCTACTACCGGCACAAGATGACCCACAAGACGAAGCTACCCGCCTTCGACTTCATTTCGGTAACATGTTCGAACAGCAGCCGAGACACACGCCTCGTCCAGTCTTCGTTCACCCACAGCTCCACAGCTGCAAGAGAGTACTCGTTCACAACAATAATGCTGTGCACCACTACAACCAAAGTATCGCGGTCCTTACCCGATTTTGCTCAAACAACCAAAATACTTCATCATTATACAAGGCGCTACATCGACATCAGTAAGCATAGATAGGTTGAAACCGTTTATCGTACCACCTGATCCTGAGAGCGTTCAACCTTCTACACACGTCTCAGGCTCCGTCTGCCTACAATCTCAACCTGCTTTGTATAACGCGTAATTAATTTTTTTTAAACATTAACATTTAACTATAAAAATTTTTTAAACTTTACGTTAATTTTTAGTAATTGTCTCACGTGGCATAACCACCTGTTCTTAGCTAACAATTGTGTAGCATTTGTGAACAGTTCTTTGGTATTATGCCATCTCTGAGGCAATGTTCGTGTACATATTTAATGCAATTATCTTTGATTTTAATGTATATATATTTTACATTATAATGTATTTCTCACACATGACATTACACTGCCTATTTTGGTATGACCAGCTACTTAGAGCTAACGCTTTTGTGTAGCAACACTAAGTAGTGATCAGCTTCATATCATGGCACAGGCCACTTTCAATGCATATCTCAACTTTATCTATTTCACAAAGACCACTCTACAAATGTCATGACTACAACGTCGAGCACTCTAGCTCCTTTGGTCGTATACAAACACATTGACAACGATCCAACCTGCTTGGGTTTTTAACTTAAACCTGGCAAATTCAGAGGCGATTTACCTCGAAATCTTCACGCTGCGGCTCCAAAAAACTTACATTGCTCTATTTTTGCCTCACGTGCTATGACCGTCCACTAGAGCTAACAAATTGTGTAGCAATTCCTAGTGGTTACCTGGCATCATATCATTGTTGAAGCAACCAACAAGCATATTTAAGCCCAGCACTTAGGGTTCATCATATTTTTGCTTAACTTGGTTCGAACTCTGTCATGCATTTCTTATCTAGCCTCGCAGAGAGGAATATTCTTTCTTTTTTTTCAGAGAGGAAAGTGTTGTAACGACACAAATCAATCGCCGACATATTGCGTAAATTAAATTCAAATTTATTTACGTTGCACCAATGAGAAAAAAGCAAATTGCCGTTTAACCACGTCTAACCACGTTTAACCAATAATATGCAAGTACACATATTGCATGCTATTTAAGCACGGTAATTTACCATGCAAGTCAGTTGTGGCATTTGCCTTCTACCTACTTCACGCGTGTGCGTTCTGTCGGCTGTCAATACGTGTGCGCTCTGTCGGCTGTCAATACCTACTCATCTTGTTGCGGGATACCGGAGAGACGAGCCAATTGAGTGCAGGACCTGCAGGACACCATCCACAACGCGATCACAGCTCAACCACGGGAGCAAAAACTCAACCAGAGTCCACCCAAGGCTCTAGGACATCTTCAACTCTGAAGAGTTCAGGCGAACGCATTACCCGGCCCTCTTAAGGGCCCCCATATCAGTAACTAATCTCTATTCAGAGCACCTTAACCGAGTTTGTAACGTCGTACGGCATGTAACGACACAAATCAATCGGTGACATATTGCGTAAATAAAATTCAAATCTATTTACGTTGCACCAATGAGAAAAAAGCAAATTGCCGTTTAACCACGTTAAACGACGTTTAACCAATAGTATGCAAGCACACATTGCATGCTATTTAAGCACGGTAATTTACCATGCAAGTCAGTTGTGGCATTTGCATTCTACCTGCTTCGCGTATTTACTCGATCGGCTGTCAGCGCATATTGCACTTTACCGGTTGTCAATCCCTACTCGTCTTGATGCGAGATACCAGAGAGACGAGCCAATTGAGTGCAGGACCTGCATGACACCATACACAACGCGATCACAGCTCAACCACGGGAGCCAAAACTCAACCAGAGTCCACCCAAGGCTCTAGGACATCTTCACTTGGAAGACTTCAAGCGAACGTATTACCTGGCCCTCTTAAGGGCCCCCATATCAGCAACTAATCTCTATTCAGAGCACCTTAACCGAGTTTGTAACGTCGCACGGCATTTACTTGAAGCCGGGGCGTTTACAAAATTGGCGACCGCGCCAGGATAGTGATTATTGTTCTGATTTTTTTAGTATAAATAAAATTGACTTCCTTTTTCATTTATTTGGGATAAATCGTGGTCATCTGTTGAATTTTTTTGGGTATATATATATATATATATTCGTGGTGTGTATTGGAGGATATAATAATAGATTGACATTTGTGTTTTCTTTACCGTGATTGTGCAAATCTATTTGGGATAAATCGACTAACATTCGCGTTTTCTTTACACGCTGATCCTAGCTTTTCTAAAATTTTGTTGGGTATATATTCGTGAATTTGTGGTGTGAGCATTCAAAGGCTAACGAGGCCTATGTTCGTCTTCCCTAAAGGAAAATTTCAAATTTTGGAAGCAGTGTGTTATTCTTGCTGTTGAAAATAATAATTCATTGGCACTAAAGGCCAACAGGACCTCTGTTCGTCATCCCTACAGGACAATTTCAATTTTTTGGAAGGAGTGACGCTGTTCTGTGTTGAAATAATAATACATTGTTATCAAAGGCCAACGGGGCCTCTGTTCGTTTTTTTGTACTGGACAATATCAAGCAACAGTGGAAGCTGTTTGTGGGTAAGCGTTTTCGTTAAAATATATTTATATATTTTCATATTGCTTGTAATTTATGCTTTTAAGATCCCGTAAGATTGTTAAAATGTCAGGTCCAATTTTAGATATTGATGTTCCTGTTTGGGATGAAGATAGTGAACTATTCTTTATGCGCATAGACTCCGCTTTCTCCCCGTTTCCTGATTATGACAGTCATCAAAAACTGTCAAAGGTTTTTGCTAAACTACCTTCTGAATTGCAGCGACGGATTTATCCTAAGCTTGAGACCATTAGGAAGCTACCTAATCCCATTTTGGGCCTACAAAACGAGGTAGAATCCTTGCTTGGACCCACTGAAACTGAGCAGATAATAAACAAATATGCGCAGTTAGATATGCCAAATCTTGGCCCCATAGAAATACTGAGGGAATTACGGAAACGTTGGTATAAAACCAACATTTCTGACCATGAGGCTAAGGTTGTTTTTGTTAACAATCTTCCCCAAACATTAAAACTCTTTGCCAGACAGCTCCCCAACACTCTCTCTATAGATGACTTATCTGAGAGATGTGAGTTAGAATATAGGGTTTTGGAACCCAAAGTGAATCCATCATCCTTTTCTTCACCCCCGCAAGATGATAGAATCTCCTCCTTAGAGAGAACAGTGGCAAACATGGCCAAAGTTCTAGAAGGATTGGCAATTACCAAATCGGAGATAAATCATGTGAATGCTCGACCAAAATTCGTTTCCAAGTCAAATTATAATGGTAGGCGGCGATCGAGATCTCCGCAATCATTTAATAAATATGCTCAAAGAACTGGTGTTATAACCACCAGAAGTTTTTTATGCTTGCCAAGTTTGTCTTTGTCGTTCCGAAGAATTTCCGAATGAGTGTCAATTTCCACAGCTGACGGAAAGGACAACAGACCGCAGGCACAAGGGTGCATCAGTATCGGGAAACGTCTGGCGCAGGAAGTAGAAGACCGTACTTTCTGCACATCAACGGCATCAACGGCGCTACAGGGAAGAAGCCAACTACAATCCGACATCCCTGTCGACTCTTTTCGTCCACGCCGAATTTTTCACATAGAAAACCAAACAGACAATGCCGGTCGCTATCACCAGCCTACTTGTTTGCATGACCCGGCCAAACAGCCAAACGAACTTCTGCACCTTCTTGATTCCAAAACTGGCGAAGAGTACATCGTAGACACAGGTGCGGCAGTCTCAGTTCTCAAAGGTGATTCAATGGCCGAGATGTCGCTAGGCGTTCTTCTCGCAACAGTTACAGGCGAGCCCATACCAACATATGGCTGCCAATACCGCACACTCAACATAGGTCTACGACGTGAATTTTTCCACAACTTCATCATTGCCAAGGTCTCACATAATATAATAGGCCTTGATTTCCTTCCAAAATTTCGGCTCATTGTTGATCTTGCCAATCAAAAGATCATCGACCCTTCCACCGGACTTGAACAAAGCTTTTGGACACTTGCCTCCGAGCGTTTGGAGTTACAGGTCATTCAACCAACCCCAGTGCATCATTCAGCAGAGATATCAGCAGCTCTTCGAAAATACAAATCGCTTTTTGATCTTAACAAATCCGATCTGCGAGTCTCCAACACGATGCATCATATCGTCACAGAAGGACAACCTATTGCACTAAAGAAGCGACCACTGGCTCCTGCTAAGCTGAAAGCTGCCCAAGAAGAATTCTCAAGGCTTTTGGAAGAGGGAATCATCAGACCATCGAAAAGTTCATGGGCGTCACCACTGCACTTAGTCTCAAAATCAAACGGATCGTACAGAGCCTGTGGAGACTACCGTAAGCTAAATTCAGTGACAAAATCTGATGCATATCCTATTCCAAATATCAACACGTTACTTGAAAAACTCAACGGCAGCAATTTCTTCTCTGTGATTGACCTCAGACAAGCGTACCATCACATACCGGTAGCATTAGAGGATATCGAGAAAACTGCAGTCATCACTCCATTTGGCCTTTTTGAATATCTTTACATGCCTTTTAGACTTAAGTGTGCTACTCAGACATTTCAAAGATTCATAGACAACATACTTCGCGACGACTCTGCTTATTGTATGTCATATCTAGATGACATTATGGTATTCAGTCCAGATCTAGAATCTCATGCGAAACATCTACGAAATGTCCTCTCACGCTTATCCAACCACGGACTCAAGATCAATTGTGACAAGACGCAGATTGCAACTTCATCCGTCGACTTCTTAGGGCATCGTATCACGGCCCAAGGTATTCAACCGTTGCCGTCAAAGACGAATTCAATCAATAATATCAAGTCACCAAAGACTTTGAGCGATTTGCAGAAAATCCTGGGAGTACTAAACTATTATCGCAAGTTTCTTCCAGGCCTTTCAAAACAACTTTATCCTTTATGCAGGCACCTGCGGAACCGAAAAGGACTGAGCAAGAATTCCATCATTGCTTGGTCATCCGAAGACGTGGAATTACTTCGACTTGCCATCAACTCGTTAGCAAATGCCACAATGCTAACGAATCCAGATTTCGAAAAACCATTTCTACTCACGACAGATGCTTCTGAATTCGCTATTGGAGCCACTTTGGAACAAGAGATCGACGGGGTTCGGAAGCCTATCAGTTTCTACTCGCGTACTCTCCAACCAGTAGAAACGAGGTACGACACTTTCGGCCGTGAACTTCTCGCCATCCACGACGCAGTGCGCCATTTTATCAGCATCATTGGCAGTAGCAGATTTGTTGTTTTCACAGATCATGCACCACTAGTTAGCGCACTTCCAAACGCAACTTCATCTATCGCCAAGTACCCTGCCAGAGTGGAAAGACAGCTTTCTCGTCTAAGCGAGTGGCAATTTGACGTCTTTCACGTGAAGGGCAAACAGAACTTCATTGCAGATGCCCTGTCTAGGCCAGACGTCTCTACAACCACCTTCGCCGTCACCATTCACTGTCAACTCCGTGGCACTCAGTGAACCTGCACTAACGCCAACTCTCCTGCGAACTGAACAACGCGGTGACATTCACATTCAAAGATCAATAGCCCGTCACCCAACCAAGTTCATATGCCGTCTGTGGGAAGGCTTTCCAATTGTTTACTTCACGGGTACGCAGCCCAACAAGCCAGTTCTGCCGACCAGCCTTCAGAGGAAGGTTTTCGATTCAATTCACTCAATTTCTCACCCAGGAAGCCAAGCGACTGTCCGACTTCTTACAGATCGTTTCTGGGGTCATAGACTTAGGCAGAATGTTAAACGATGGGTCTCAGGGTGTGCAATTTGTCAGAAAAACAAGATCACACGACACACTCGTTCTAGGTTGCAACATTTTCGGTCTACTTCTCGCCTAGCCATCGTTCACATCGACATAGTTCATCTGACAAAGGTTCAAGGTTTCAGCTACCTTCTAACTATGGTCGATAGATTTACACGGTGGCCTGCGGCATTACCTCTTGGCACCATTTCTGCAGACGAAGTAACTAACGGTTTTATCTCTGCATGAATATCCAATTACGGTGTTACCAATGAGGTCATCACGGACAGAGGCACTTGCTTCTCATCTGGTCGTTTCAAAACCACCTTGCGGTACATGGGATGCATCTTACGCCAGACGACTGCCTACCATCCCCAGGCTAATGGCATGGTAGACAGAATGCATAGGGAACTCAAAGCTGCTTTAGCATCCTCGTCCATTAATGGCAACTGGGTCGATGCACTACCTTTAGTTCTGCTGGCCATGCGTTCTCGTACTCGAGAATCCATTAAAACGTCTGCGTCACAACTCTTGTATGGCATGGATCTACGCCTGCCTAGTCAGCTCCCACGTCTACTACCGGCACAAGATGACCCACAAAACGAAGCTACCCGCCTTCGACTTCATTTCGGTAACATGTCCGAACGGCAGCCGAGACACACGCCTCGTCCAGTCTTCGTTCACCCACAGCTCCACAGCTGCAAGAGAGTACTCGTTCGCAACAATACTGCTGTTGCACCACTACAACCCAAGTATCGCGGTCCTTACCCGATTTTACTAAAACAGCCAAAATACTTCATCATTATGCAAGGCGCTACACCGACATCAATAAGCATAGACAGGTTAAAACCGTTTATCGAACCACCTGATCCTGAGAGCGTTCAACCTTCTACACACGTCTCAGTCTCCGTCTGCCCACAATCTCAACCTGCTTTGTATAACGCGTAATTAATTTTTTTTTTAAACATTAACATTTAACTATAAAATTTTTTTTTAAACTTTACGTTAATTTTTAGTATTTGTCTCACGTGGCATAACCACCTGTTCTTAGCTAACAATTGTGTAGCATTTTTGAACAGTTCTTTGGTATTATGCCACCTCTGAGGCAATGTTCGTATACATTTTTTATGCAATTACCTTTGATTTTAATGTATATATATTTCACATTATAATGTACTTCTCACACATGACATTACACTGCCCATTTGGGTATGACCAGCTACTTAGTTGCTAACGTTTTCGTGTAGCAACACTAAGTAGTGATCAGCTTCATATCATGGTACAGGCCACTTTCAATGCATATCTCAACTTTATCCATTTCACAAAGACCACTACAAATGCCATGACCACAACGTCGAGCACTTTAGCTCCTTTGGTCGTATACAAACACTGACAACGATCCAACCTGCTTAGGTTTTTTATCTTAAACCTGGCAAATTCAGAGGCGATTTACCTCGAAATCTTCACGCTGCGGCTCCAAAAACTTACACTACTCTATTTTGCCTCACGTGCTATGACCGTCCACTAGAGCTAACAATTTGTGTAGCAATTCCTAGTGGTTACCTGGCATCATATCATTGTTGAAGCAACCAACAAGCATATTTAAGCCCAGCACTTATGGTTCATCATATTTTTCCTTAACTTGGTTCGAACTCTGTCATGCATTTCTTATCTAGCCTCGCAGAGAGGAATATTTTTTCTTTTTTTTCAGAGAGGAAAGTGTTGTAACGACACAAATCAATCGGTGACATATTGCGTAAATAAAATTCAAATCTATTTACGTTGCACCAATGAGAAAAAAGCAAATTGCCGTTTAACCACGTTAAACGACGTTTAACCACGTTAAACGACGTTTAACCAATAGTATGCAAGCACACATTGCATGCTATTTAAGCACGGTAATTTACCATACAAGTCAGTTGTGACATTTGCATTCTACCTGCCTCGCGTATTTGTTTGATCGGCTGTCAGCGCATATTGCACTTTACCGGTTGTCAATCCCTACTCGTCTTGATGCAAGGATACCAGAGAGACGAGCCAATTGAGGTCTGGGACCTGCATGACACCATACACAACGTCACAGCTCAACCACGGGAGCCAAAACTCAACCAGAGTCCACCCAAAGACCTAGGACATCTTCACTTCGGAAGACTTTCAAACGAACGTATTACCTGGCCTCTTAAGGGCCCCCATATCAGCAACTAATCTCTATTCAGAGCACCTTAACCGAGTTTGTAACGTCGTACGGCATTTACTTGAAGCCGGGGCGTTTACAGGCATTTACTTGAAGCCGGGGCGTTTACAGGCATTTACTTGAAGCCGGGGCGTTTACATTATGTTACACAATATAAACTTGGAAATTAATTTATTTTGGCGACTTATTTTAAATAAAATTAATTAGAATCACTTTTCATTACTTTGTTTGTGTACCACGCTTATTTCTAAAATCTCCTATTTTGACTTACAACTTGCGATGAGTTTTTATGTACTCCTATATCCTTGGATAATATAGACCATTCACCCATTATTAATTAAAAAATTTAGTTTATTTATTTTAAGCCAGATTGATTGTCCGCGCTGAGTAAGATTTTAAAATTTACGTTAATATGTTTTTGAATTGCCTTTTCTACACTATACAATTCTTAGTTTATACTGACATATGTAAGTAATTAAGGGTTAGGTGCTTATATCAAGATCGCAACCTTGATTATAATAATTGATATCACCACCCGCGCAACCAATGTTCCTTTAATTAATATGTATTTGTCGATAAATGAAATTTTGCTAATCGTTTTAATATGTCTAAATGTGAGTGCAATAAATCTATAAGTGTAAGTATAGTTTTATCATGTAGTTATTTCAAAAATACTTGTTAATGAAAATTTTGAATGACGCGTATTTCAAGTAAAAAAATATTTATTTTGTGATTGCGAAATTAAAAATAAATTATTTATATACATATCCATTTCTACAGCACCGAGTGGGTAGCGCAATGTGTGAATTTGAAAGACATTGGAACATAAAAGTCAAGTTTTATCAGAGTAGGACATCTTAAAATCGTCTGTACATACATTATTGTGTAGACCATTTCTTAGATAGGCTGTCAACCAAAACTGATGAGCACTATCTGCCAAATGTCCGCAGCCAAAGTTTCCTTCAGCAGTCGAAACCTGCCCTTCGTGTCTCGCATGCTTGCTATCATTCCGCCAAACACTTTTACAATAAAAGTTACTGCGAAGCTAGATAAAACTCGAGGCTTCACATAAAACGGGATGATGATTGTGTATACCCTTCATTAATATCTCGCATGAAACAGGATTGCTTAAAGTCTAAATCACGAAGAAGTGTAGAGGCTCCAGTCCTATTCACTGAAAAGCCCCATAGACGCCAAGTCAGATTCGGTCTTAGTATGCCTATAGGAGTCTGATAAGATATTATTCTCTTCCATATCTATTAAGTTCGTGCCTACAATACCTTGAACCAAATTATCATTGTCTTCTAATTTAATATTAGCTTCCATGTTAATTACGCTTAAACATATATTTGATTAATCTAGTAATAGGCAAAGGACTGTGTATTCCTTACGCAACACTGCACTCGAGTATATATCGTGAAAAGAGATTAGACGTGAAAAACAGAACTATTAAATAACATGTTCCTGAACGATCAAAATATGCACAAATGAAAAAAACTCGTTTTGAAGGCTTATATTGTGATGATCAAAATTTGTAAAACCGAACTGAGAAAACAAATGGCAAATGAAGATTGCTAGAGAAAATTACGCCAGACAGTCATAGAATACCGAAAAACTCGAATTACGCACATTTCAGAAGTATATATACTGCAAAGAATTTAAACAAATAATGTTCTAAATATTAAATGAATATTTTCTTTTTTAATAATATTCGTTTCAGCTAGCCACGATGGCTTAAATTTATCAATAATTGTTACTTTAATTTTGTCGGAGTAAATATTTTTCTCCTGATACACCACTTTCTCAAGAAAGGCGTCTAATAACAGACGTAATCCTTGTTCTTCGGCTGACGTTGAGCTCTTCCTGAGCGATTTGTGCATACTGGTGCCTTTGTCGTTGACGTTGCGCCATGTTCACTTGTCAGTTGTCCTGCTAGTTAGTCTGACGTAGATGATCTAATATCTCGGTTGAACATAATGTGGGTGCCGTCAACAACGCGTCTTGTGAAAGATTCTGGTTTGATTTGTGTGCCTGGAAGATCGGATTTCACTCATCAGGCTCGTCTAGTGAACAATGGTTAAACTCATCTAATCCTTCAGTCTTATCGCCAATCCAGATAAACTGAGGAATGCAACGTTCTAAAGTAACTTAATCCTCCTGGCCATTTCCTTCTGTGACGTTATTTTGTCTGTCATCCTCTTGATCTTATACGACACTGTAAAATGTAGTTAGGCAGTTCTTATTTTTATTACCTACGTTGCCGATCTTAGATCGGAGGACACATAGCACTTGTTTTTTTTACATTTCTAGTCTTTGTCGAAGCTAAACGACACATCTTATCTCTAAGTGTTCCTACAAACCAATCTATGTCACTAGAAGCCCAATTAAGACTACTTGGAGTGACTGCTTGGAGATCTCCAGGCAAACTTAATGGTTAAATACTGTTGCGAGGAACCAATATATATGGAAGTATGTAGTAGGTGTTGCGAACCTAGTAACAAATTGGTTCGGTGACCAGGGATAGGCAAAGGCAGCATGAACGGAAAGTATAATCTCATGCACATTCGTTTCGTGCTTACTGGCGACTCATCAGTAGGAGCCGGTATTACGCCCTTTAACCACTATATATTTGGTAGAAGAATGTGGAATAATAGGACGGTACAATCTCCTAGACTAATGTGTAAACCTGCAATAGTGAAGCTAACATCATATAGTCTACGACAATGCGACTTCAACGCTAACTAACACTTGCTATTGTGTTAATAACCGATACCAACATTATTGTACCGAAAAGGTACATGGTACTAACACTATGGTTTCCAAGTCGAAACATGGTATCAACATGATGGATATCAATTTATGCTATAGTTCAACGAAATTGCGAATTACAACAATTTCTGAACACCTGTTACTCCAGTAAATCCATACACCATGGCCTTGATCGAAATCAGTTATCATATTTCGCGGTAAGCATGACATCATTCAATTCAATATATAACAGTTAATTACTGTTTGTTGCGGAGAACTAAAATATATGAAAGTATGTATTAGGTGTTGCGAACCTAGTAAAAAATTAGTTCAGTTGTGACCAGAAGTATAAACCAAACACAGCATTAACGGAAAGTATAATCTCATGCACATTCGTTTCGTGCTATAGTAAGAACCCGGTATTACGCCTTTAACCACTATATTATTTTGAATTAGAATGTGGGATATGGATGGTACTATCTCCTAGGCGAATGGCCAAACCTGCAGCGCGGGAGATGGTACGGTCTGTCCTCCTGATGTAACAAAATATAATGGTTAAAGTATCTCAACTCCTCAATGCTGAGCAATGTGCTGAATTATACTCGTTCAGCCTGGTGCCCTTCTGGTCACAACTAACTATGGGTTCGCAACACCTAAAACTTAATGGTTCTCCATATACCAAACCTGCTATTAAAGTTCTTAATTGTGCCCTATATCTGCTGCGCATGGCAAGCAATACTATAGGAAGATCTAATAGTACACCGTAATGCAGCTTTAAGTTCACGATGCAGCCTTTCTACTGTCCAATTCGTGCGTGAATTTTTTTACACTAGTATGCAATATATGCATTTCCATTATGTTGAGTGATCTAATAAAATCTCTGACAAATTTAATACCGCGATCACTAGTGAACCTTACCGGAGCACCATAACGCGTTGCCCAATTATGTAGGAATGCGAACAAGACTTCTTGCGCAGTCATATCTTTCAAAATCGCCACTTCAAATTGACGACTAAAACGATCAACTATTTTTAGCAAATACTTTTGGCCGATAACTTCGGGCATATCGACAATGTCTATATGTACATGTATGAACCGTCCGGACGGTATCCCAATATATCGTATCTCGGTTCTAGTATGTCTCTACAACTTACAGTTTTGACACTTGACACACTTACTTTAATCAAAGTTGCAGTCTTGATGTAAACACCTGATTTATATACATACATTTGTCAGTATAAACTAAGTATTTTATAATGTGGAAAAGGCAGTTCATCCAATAGACCTGCTTCGTCTTTATTGACAACTAAACACGTATTGTCTATAATTTTCCGCTGACAGGGCTCGAACCTGAGCACGTCTGCTTCAGCATTTGGTGCTCACTGAGTCACCCTGCCGCGCATTACATACAATTTTCAGTTATGTACTAACTAATGTTTCTTGGTTAGCCTTTGCTTTAGGCAGAGTCTATAAAACATCCCTTTAGCCCTAAAGTTCCAACTAACCATCCCCAATCTGTTATTATAGCGATCCTAAAAATTCCGGTTAAATCTGGGATGAATCGTAAATAATAGCTGATCATGCCCAAGAACCTTCGTAACTGGGGCACGATTCGGGGCTCCGTAACGCCCTTGATGGCTTGGATTTTATCTTTCAAAGGTTTAATTCCGCCTTTGGAAAGTATATGCCCAAGATTTTTAACTAAAGAGCATCCAATTTTGCACTTATTGGGTTTGATCACTAATCCATATTGTTCCAGCCTGGTCAAAACCGTTTCCAAATGCTTACGATTTTCATCACGTGATCGACTGAATATAATTATGTCGTCCATGTAAACCCTCGTAAATGGGAAGTTCTGTAGGATTTCTTCAGGCAAACGCTGGAATACCTGACTGGTATTCTTCAACCCCCTCCTAGAAATCTGATTGCGTTAAGTGGTATAGAACGTTCCTCCATCGGTATATGATAGTACGCTTTCTGGAGATCTAAAGTTGAATATACCTCATATCTTATTATGAGGCTACCAGAAAATTCAACTTAAAAGATGATTTCAGTCAAAAAATTACCGACAGTTCTTTCATCCCCCTAACTCCTATGGGACTACCGTTGGCGGCCTATAGTTGATAATGAAATGTGGGGCAATCTGCTTCCAACACATCTGACTTAACTATGCTTACTTCTGCACCAGAGCAGTCAATTCATCTCTAATAATGAATCTATTGCTGGATAATCCTTCCCCAATGTGCGTACCTATAAATCGTGTCACCAAACTGTCTTAAATTTATATAATTAAACGATCATTGGTTTCGGGGGGCGTGATAACAATTACTCTAATTTAGGTTGCGATCTTGATATATATACCTGACCCATTAGATACGTACATATGCCAGTATAAACTAAGAACTGTATAGTGTAGAAAAGGCAATTCATCCAGTTGACTGGTCTCATTATTATAGGCCGAAATTTTTCCTAACCATGGTACACAAACTAGTAGTGTGATTTACGAGAGAGAGAGATGGAGATAGAGAGAGAGATGGAGATAGAGAGAGAGAGAGTGTGTAGCAAGATAACTCGCAGAATTGAGGAAAGCTAAATCTCTACACAACACTATTATGGCCAAGTCAGCTTAAGGGCATGACGAACATCAATACAGCTTCCTTGCTGGTTTAACAAAACAAAACCAAACCTCGCAGCTAAATCTGCCCCACTAAGAAACGAAAGTTACGAAGATGATTCTACTAGACATCTACAACAAGATCGCCACGGAGTTCGATTCGATGCCATATCGCTAAGGGCTTCAAACCAAGAACTATGATGCACTCGTGGACCACATCTCGGCGGACTAGTGGGTCCTGTACTGCCCAATTTGGATGTAAGTTACTTCAACTGCTTCTACCATGTCAAAATCTGTCAATCTGGTGCTGAATGAGAGAACAGAGCTCTACTGGGCAATCGAACTGGAGACATAAGCAAAACATGACCTAGAGAACGAAGTTGATGGATCCTTATTGATTTTTCTAACGTTGAGCACTTGACAGATCCAAAAATGCGTCTATGGATGTCTATGGTGGTTTTTCGTAAATGGTAAACAACGTGTGCTATGCTTCCCAAGCAACGATGGCTGAATGCCTGTAAGCGTCTAAAATCATCAACTCTAAGAAGCCAAGTTTCACCTGCGTATAATAAAACTGCGCATACAGATGAATTGTAAACACGACCTGTAAGGCAAAGTGAATTAATTCTTTTCTCTATAAATGACGGAGGTTCGAGAAGCTTCTCTGCATTTCGCGATATTAATTCTCACCTCATCAGACATATTGCCTAGGTTATTGATAAAGATCTCGAGATATTTGAACCTGTCAACTATATATAGATCTTTGCTCTGCAGTCGCAGAGTTTGAGTGAGTGGTGGGTGATCTTAAAGAAGTATCTTACTTTTAGAATGTGCGAATTTCATACCGAGAAACGAAACAACGTTTGCTAATCTATTCAAGGTGGCCTGAGCAGAATCTCGGTTGTCGAATAATAGTAAGATATCGTCTGCATAGTCAAGAAGGACTAGTTTACCGCACGGGAGAACACCTGCATCATGAATGTTTGAAAGTATTGTTCATAATAGCATCGATTACAAAATTAAACAAAAATGGGGAACGTGATCAGCTTTGACGAACCCCACTGCTGGTTGACGCGGGTGCTCAAGAAAATTTATCTTTGAAGTGTTCATCCCGCCTATGAAGACGACTTATTTTATCGGTTATTAAATGGCCGATACTATCATTTATAGTTTCACTAACTTTTAATTTTATCGGACCTGTTGCGCGAATAATTTGAAACAAACAGCGACTATTACATGACGCGAAGGCTTCTTCCATTTCTTCAGCCTTTCTGGTACAAAAGTTTTTGAGATCCACTTTTAGACTGCGTTTAAGTTGGAGTCTTATATTGCGACGGGTATTATTATGAGCCGCATCAGGTGCAATTTGGCGCCTTGTTTCGAGTATCTCCGTAGATTTCACAGGGAGCAAATAATAAGTTCTACGGGGGCGTGCAATGCCACATACAGTAGTAACTGAATTGTGCATAGTGTACTTATCTGGGACCAAAGTAGTCGAATTTTCGCCATGAAGACCAGTTAGCTTCGAATTTAGAATACTTTTATATTTTTTCCGAAGGACGTTTGTTCGAGTTTTACAACTTTTTACTTTACTGCGGCTGACTCCTTTTAGAGGATAAGCCGGCTCCATTGATATCCCGAGTTAAGCCTCTCCATGCCGGGCGGTTGGCAGCCATTTCGGCACATAAAGAGGGCCAATGCCGCTCCCAAATACGCGGACCATAAACATTGCATAAACCTAGGAGTTCCATGTCCGATTTGATTGTTGCAAGCCATGTCTTCAGTTGCCCACCTCGGCGGCGGCGCCAGTTTGCACATTGACCTGGGTTCATCACCTGCCATACCAGTTCGTCTTCGGGTTTGTGTAGTACGTGCCCGAACCATTGAAGTCGACGATGTTGGATCCAGACGGATAGTTGCATGATGTCCCCGCATTGGTGACGAACAGATGCGTTCGACACTCGGTCCATCCATTTTGTCTTTGTGATGTACCTAAGGCACCAATGGTCGAATACTTCGAGCTTTTTGGAGTCCTCAGAACGTAATGGCCAAGTCTCACAGCCATACAGTAGCACAGGGCGAACAGTAACCTGGTAGACTCGGATTTTCGTTTTGAGGCTGATTTCACTTCTTCTCCAAAGTGAGTTCTTCAATTGTAAGAAAGCAAGTCTGGCACGGTCGATGCGTGTTCGGACTTCATTCTTTGCTTGACCAGTTGGAAGTATTTTTGAGCCAAGGTACGTAAAATCGTCGACTGTTTCGATTGGGCTGTCGTACACCGTGAGCTGCTCATCAGATGAAGATACACCGATGGCAAAGGCTTTCGTTTTGTCGGCATTGATTTCCAGACCAACGGCTGATGAAAACTGGGCCACTTGATCCAAAACGGTTTGCATGCTCCCAAAGCTGTCAGCAAGGAGAACAACATCGTCTGCGTAATCAACATCCGTTAGCCATAGGTTATTTGATACTAGAACGCCTCGGAACCCAGTTAGCGCGTTGCTCAGAATCCAGTCAACCGCATAATTGAACAATATGGGTGACAAGGGACATCCTTGTCGAACCCCAGTGCGCAGACTGAATTCATCCGAGTTTGCTTACATCTATTTGGGTTAATTCTTATTTATTTTCCCGGGAAGTTTTAATGCAAATCTACATAGGTGTTCAAAAAAGAACGACAATCCTGGATGCAACCACGCCATCTATAACTAATTGCTACATGATCCATTTGAGTCCACCGTTGTCCGGGAGCTGGAGGACGCCATGTGGCACAGCCTCAAACATTACGTCCGATGTTTATACTACTTATATTCTATGTTCAGCGTAGCTATCCAAAAGCCATTTACCATTATCGTTGCGCGTCGAGCCTAAAGTGTATCTTCCACCTAAATGAAATTCTGCATTTCTTAAGTGTCAAACTTGAATATTCATGTCACCCATAACCAAGACTATCTGAACTTCGTGCTCTACTTAGTAGGGAGTTTAGTTCGGAGTAAAAAGCGTCCTTGCTCTCGTCTGTGATAAATTTAGTAGGGGTATATGCAGATACACCGAAGAGACAACTACGATAACGGGTTTTTGTTTTGATTTTAGTATATGTATTTAAACGTGCCGCACAAAATCGATTATTTTATGGATAGATTCAATTAAGCAAGCTTCAGTTCGTGTGCTATAGACAATACCAACGCCCCATTTACAGGCTTGGAAAAACTCCGTGGAACGAGATGTTCGAAGCCAATATCGCGTAGATAGGGATGATGCAACCAGTTCTGTAGTACACGTAGGATCGTGTATTCTGGTTTGAGATACGTACCATACGTCGGTTTCTAATCTATCCAACGTACATACAAGAGCTTCGTGTTGTCCAAGTTGGTTCAATGTTCGCACATTATATGCGCTGATATGTTTGTTTATTTGTACACACATTTATATTAACACCGTTCGTATACTAACATGTTTTGTTTTGTCTTTTAGCATGTATATCTGCATTATATGATGAATAAAGCCTAATATTTTAGGCAACTCTTTCTTCTGACTTGTCTAATCATTCTGCCCGTTTGCTGTGCTTGTTACTGTGATTCAGAACAATTTATTCATCATATAACCCAATCATGGAACGCCTAATTCGACCAGATCGATTGGATGTTGAACCTAGTGCACCAGATGCAGCAAAACAATGGAATCATTGGTATCGTACATTCTGTGGCCTCCTAAAAGCGGTCGAATCCATGAATCCGGATAAATTGGACACTCTTATTTCCTACGTCTCTCCTAACGTATATGAACACATCGTTGATTGTGATACTTATGATCATGCTATCAAAACTCTAATGAATCTCTATGTCAGACCGAAAAATGAAGTCTTTGTTCGTCATATACTCGCGACTACTAAACAAGAAAATGGACAAACATTGGATCAATTTGTTCAGATTCTTAAATCGTTAGCTAGGGAATGCAATTTCAAACCAACTACGGCCGAGGAAAATCGAGACGATGCTCTGCGCGATGCCTTCATTAATGGAATCCAGTCCAATTCAATCAGACAACGTCTCTTAGAACACAACTCACTTAATTTTAAGCGGCTTTTGATCAAGCACGTGGTCTCGAAATGGCGGAAAAGCAATCATTATCATATCAAAACTGTTTGAATTCTGCACACACTGCAACAGTTCAGCCACTCTATCCTTCATCAACCTCCGATAAATCTACAGATAATCTTGTTGCTGCTGTTAAACAAAAATGTGACTTTTGTGGGTACGATTATCATTTAAGATGGAAATGTCCGGCCAGAAACGCCTTCTGTAAAAGTTGTGGAAACAAAGGACATTTTCAAAAGGTATGTCGCTCTAAGAATCACCGCCCAGTGGTTTCGACGCTTCATCCTACCATATCTGCAACTGTATTAGCAGCTGCTCCAGATTGTCTCACCAAATGTGTAATAAATCTAGAAGTCAATAACATAAATTGGGATGCTCTCATTGATACAGGCAGTTCCTGTAGTTATGTTTCAGAAGCCTTCGTTTTGAAAAATAATTGGAAAATTCACCCCTCTCAAAAAACAATAACCATGGCGTCTAGCTCATTTTCGAGTCATACCAAAGGTCATTGTTTTGTGTCGATTCAATACAAATCATGTGTTTATCAAATTATCAAGCTATCTATACTTTCTGATCTTTGTACTGACGTACTCCTCGGTCATGACTTCCTTGGATTGCATAAAGTGTAAATATCTCTTTTGGTGGTCATAAATCGTCATTCACCGTCTGTTTACTGAAACCTGCATCTGTTACGTCCCCGCCTCTTTTCCACCATTTAACTGCTAACCGGAGGCCTATTGCTACGAAATCAAGAAGGTACAATCGAATGGATGAAATATTTATCAGGGATGAAATAAGCAGATTAGTTTCTGATGGCATTATCGAACCTTCAACATCCCCGTGGAGAGCACAAGTTCTCGTGGTATCGAATGAGAATCACAAGAAACGTATGGTTGTGGACTACAGCCAAACAGTCAACAAATTCACACTATTAGACGCCTATCCTTTGCCGAAAATAGACCAAATGGCTGAAACCATTTCAAAATATCATATATTCAGCACTTTGGATCTCAAAAGCGCTTACTACCAGATACCTATCCAAGAACATGAAAAGGTATTTACTGCTTTCGAAGCGTGTGGACGCTTGTTTCAATTCCGTCGCATTCCCTTCGGAGTGACGAATGGTGTCTCATGTTTCCAAAGAACTATGGATCATATAATCGCACAGGAACATCTCACAGATACATTTGTCTATGTGGACAATGTGACAGTTTGCGGGAGAGATACGCTTGAACACGAAACAAATCTCAACAAATTTCTTAATGCCGCTAAAAAATATGGATTGACTTTAAATGAATCAAAGAGCATTTTCGCAGCTAAAGAAATTACTCTTCTTGGTTTTCAAATATCGAATGGAAAAATTAAACCTGATCCTGACCGATTAAAGCCTTTACAAGATCTCCCACCACCGTCGAATGTGCAATCGCAACAAAGAATTGTGGGTGAAGAACGATAAAATTTTGCGCTGGAAAATGGAATTATCACCTTACAGCTTCGATGTTGTCTATAGACCCGGAAAAGATAATAAAGCAGCAGATGCACTAAGTCGATCCTGTTGTGGTGCGCTTCTAAATGGACTGGATTTAAAACAAATACATGATCATCTTTGTCATCCTGGAATTTCTCGTATGCTCCACTTTGTGAAATCTCGTAATTTACCATATTCTATTGATGAAATTCGAAAAATGACCTTGAGTTGTGAAGTGTGCTCTGAAATCAAGCCCAGATTTCCTTCGGCAATTCAAGGCCAATTAATCAAAGCTACCCAACCGTTTGAGCGGTTATCTATCGATTTTAAAGGACCTCTTCCTTCATCAACTCGTAATCGTTATCTACTGACGATCATCGATGAATATTCTCGATTTCCCTTTGCATTTGCTTGTCCTGACCTTAGCAGTCACACCGTCATACTTCACCTGTGTCAAATATTCGCAATGTTTGGGATGCCTTCGTACATTCACTCAGACAGAGGTTCTTCCTTCATGTCGACCGAGGTACAAAATTTTCTTCGGGAAAAAGGTATAGCTTCGAGTAGAACGACTCCTTATAATCCCAAAGGAAATGGACAGGTAGAAAGAATGAATGGTACCTTATGGAAATCGATCCTTCTCGCTCTCAGATCAAAAAGGCTTTCAGTTGAAAACTGGGAATGCGTGCTGCTGGACGCATTACATTCAATCCGTTCATTATTGTGCACATCTACCAACGAAACCCCTCACGAGCGTCTTTTTCGACACAATAGAAGGTCGACTTTTGGTAACACACTCCCAACCTGGCTTACTGTTCCTGGCAAAGTTTTACTCAAGAAGAATGCTAGAATTTCTAAATATGACCCCTCTGTGGAAGAAGTTGAACTAATTCATTGCAATCCTAACTATGCGCATGTTCGTTTTTCTGATGGAAGAGAAGATACAGTATCTATCCGTCAATTAGCCCCGAAAGGCTCCGACGCACTGATGAATGAAGCTGGAACTAATATGGGACTCTGTGAAAATGAACCGGTTGTTGCTGATGAACAAACCTCCTATAATGACGATACCGATATTGATAATGTTAAGGCAAATGGTGAATCTACGGATAACTCAAATGCTCGTGACCTATCAGAGAATCTCGAAAACCTTATCAATCAACAACAACGTGTTCATTCTTATAATTTACGAAGTGGAAATGTTTAAATACTATGTTTTCTCAATCCTCTTTGAATTGTTACTATAACAGTCTTGTTCCGACTCTGACGCTACGCTACAAATCGCAGTGGAGGAGAATGATATGTTTGTTTATTTGTACACACATTTATATTAACACCGTTCGTATACTAACATGTTTTGTTTTGTCTTTTAGCATGTATATCTGCATTATATGATGAATAAAGCCTAATATTTTAGGCAACTCTTTCTTCTGACTTGTCTAATCATTCTGCCCGATTGCTGTGCTTGTTACTGTGATTCAGAACATGCGCCTATGTTGAAAACTAACTTTTAATGAATGATAGTCTACTTGAACTATTTTCGATATTTGGCAACCTGGTATTGGACTCGGTGATCTGATCAACACCTACCATATGAATAGTATCGAAAAGAGCTTTATTGTTAGATTGAGAAGAGGAAGGGAAGGAAAGGAGACAATCGACGATAAAGTTGCCTGCAGCAGCCCGATTTCGCTTATCCACCCAGCGCGGCTCAGCAGATGAGGCGACCCATTTTATATTGTGCGACGGCTAATGCAGTATGTAATCATTGTAATTCGTATCACTCATGGTTATATGTGGACTGTAAAAGATCACTAGGTCGCCCATTTCTTGTGAGGATGGTTTTTATTTGGAGTTTTCCTTCTCATAGGTAGTCTGCCAACCAAGGCTGATGAACACTATCTGCTCAGATGCCAGTGGCCAAAGCTTTAGCAGACAAAGCTTGCCTTTTGTCTCTGGCACGTTTGCTCTCATTTCGTCACTAAACATTTAACAATAAAAGTTACTGTACAGTTAGACTAAATTCAATGCTTCACGTGAAACGGGATGATGGCTGTGTCCCTTTAGACCCGGCAAGGTTTCTACTACCATTCCCGTGCTTTCTAGCTTGTGTCCGAAGGTCGTCAGGCGGGAATTGCTATGGCTACGGGTTTCCAGATCTGCACTATAGAAAATTTGAGCACGATATATTCTGATCATAAATACTGAAGGAACGTTAAAAAAGAATTGACTGGCAATCTCGTCTCGTGATATCGGGCACTCGACCGCGCAGTGTTATGTTCTAAATTCTCATATTTGAATCAATGAAAATCTGTAAGAATCAATTGGATTACCGGGATCCGACAGTTTATATGCTTTTGGAATGCGAGCCTTTAAAATATTCAAAGTACATTTTCCATGTGCAAAAAGAAAAAGAATTTGAATGAAATACATGAATCGTTTCCTCCTCATATTCTTCTCATCTATCTACAAATAAAAGTATATATAGAAAGGCAAAACACAACTTAAAATGTATCGGATAAAATTCCTTTTTCACATGGAACTATATATATATATAATTATAAATTGAAAGCAATTTATTATATTTTATTTTTGTCTTCCATTATTAAGTGCTGATTATTCGTGATGGAAGGCAGTGATGTGCCACATTCTGAACAGACGACAAGTACAGTTTCAGCTGTAAGTTAAAAATAGTATTGTTTTAGCCATCTCTTGTGTATAGATTACTGTCTAGCACTATTGATTTCATTTCAATTTTAGTAGCGAGTGATAGTTATTAAGATGAAATATATATCCGAGGAATGGGTGCTCGGACTATTAAATTTAATTTGCAAGCAAGCATGGGTGTCAGAGTTAATCTAACAAACGTGCACAATATTACCAATAGGCTTACGTGAAACTGAAGTAACTCTGCCTATTTTATCTTATTCTAACTATCCATAATTATATTTATAGCTTCGGCTCTTATTAAATTTATATACTACTTTACTGCGGCTGACTCCTTTTGGACAGATTTTTATTATACGTATTTTGCTATTATAAGCTGAACATTGCATCAGACAGCCAAAACATTCATTCAATAGACCGGTTTTATCCTTATTGGGAACTCTTCAGTATCATCCAGAATTTGGCGCGGATTGGACTGGAACCGATGCACATATGCTTAGAAATCTGCGGCTATTCAATGTCTATAAGTTCCGCTTCCTACACGCAATTTTAAGTTCCATCCGCGGCAAATTCTGCACAGTAGTTGATACTTTCCAAATATGGTCAAAACCGGTCTACTGGATCAATAAAAATTCATGAATATAAGCGTGCATATATATATATATATATATATATATTATATATATATATATGTGTGTATTATTGTGTAATATAAGGTATAATGACAGGTTTGAATCATATGTATGTTGTCAGTATAACATTGAATAAGATAGCGAATGCAATTCATCGAATAGACCAGGTTCATCCTTTTTGCGCACTCATCTTATAATTCCCGGAATTGCTACAGCGGGAATTTTCACCAGAACTATTTGCTTCAGTCTTGTAAATCTTTCGCTACGAGATCGGATCTCCATATTAAATGTAGTGTTTAATTTCATAAAAACATGTCCGGGAAATTACTTGATAAGTGACAATTCAAGTCGAAACTGAACTTCTTGATGAATATCATACTATTTTTATGCAGAGTTTACGTTCCACAGACGGAAAGACTAAGCAAAAAACAGAAGTTTGAATAAAGTTGCACATTGCATGCAATGTGCGGCCTTGGTGGCGTAGTGGATGAGTTGCATGAATTTGAAGCAAATGCATCTGATTTAAACTATGGCCGTTGCGATTCAGGAAAGTAATTGATAGCCCAATAAGATAAAACCCTGTCTTCTTAATGGAATGTATTTGCTTTCTTGTGCAATGTTTACTGTAAACTGGCGGAACGATGAACCAAATGGCAGAAGTGGGTATATGCTTGAAGAGTGCATGTAATTTACAGCTTCGGCGGCGTAGTGAATATGTTGTACAACTTTGAAGTAAATGCCCCCTGGCTCAAATCCTAGCTGCGACAACTGGAGAGTATTTGATAAATGTCCTATAGGAGTAAAACCTGTCTTGCTGAGACGTATTTTCTGTCATATGTACACTGGCGGAAAAAAATAACCAAAGGCATAAGATGGAATTTTTTTTTAAATTGCATGCAATTCGCGGCTTCGGTGGCGTAGTGAATGTGTTTCACAACTTTGAAGCAAATGCTCCCGGGCTCAAATCCTGGCTGCGACATTTCTTGAAGGTACTTGGTGAGTGTTCAGTATGAGCAAAACCTTTCTTGATGAGTTATATTTGTTGTTCTATTTACACTGGCGGAAAGAATAACCCAAAAGCGGAAGTTTGAATATGTCTGAAAATTACATGCGATTCGCGGCTTTGGTGGCGTACTAGATGGGTTGCATGCGTTTGATGCTGGCTGAATAATTATCCTGCACTCTTAAGCACCTATGTATCTTATGTTAATATTGGAAAGGTACCCTACCCTTTTCAATCTACACCCATATTACGACATAGACAATATGATGGGCAAATTTCTGTGGTCCTACGGAGAAGCATGGGTTAATTCTTCTTCATAATCGTAAGTCTATTCGAAACTCACTGTGTGGGTGACCTATATTTACTTTTATTTGCGTAAATATATAACTTGGCAAAGGGTGGTGGCAGCCATAATAATTCCTGGGATGGTTATGCAAATGAAACCTCTGCAGCTTCATGTGACTCATGTAGCTTGGATTATTAATAGGTCTGACATGAAAGACTTGAGGCTATCGTTGGTATTATGAGTTGTGTGCCTTTATGGCTTTGAGTCCTGTTTTGGTGGCGCCATAGCGCCGCTGGGGATTTTCGTACCGAACAGGCGGCTGGTGGTAGTTCTGTTATGTTGTTCGACGAATGGTTAAATACAATGGGATTGGTG
>JAQBSW010008818.1:0-32060 GCA_029291075.1 Eudiplozoon nipponicum
TAACAGCGCCAGTGTGGATAGCAGTGTTGAACGCTCATATTGTTTGGAAACCTCTGTCACCGTATGCGCCTCTTTTTTTTACACATCAGTTTGTTGCCAATCCGATTGTATGCTTGTTGATTTTAGTCGAGGGTCTGTTTGGTCTTGACTGGATACTAGTAGATTTTGTTGAATTTTGTTATTCTTGGCCAGTCGATTAGAATATCATGTTGATGAAACTTCTGAATATTAAGTTCAGGTGCTTGTTGTTTTTTATAAAGGTCTTCATAAATAAATAATTATTTTTCTGATTGTGCTTTATGTAGAATTGTGAAATTGGTCGAATTGACTGGGTGCCCCGTTGCCAATATATGATCGGAAATAGCTTATTTTCCTGATGGTGACAAGCCTTTGTTAATCAATTTTTGTGGAAAATGTAACTGGATTCTGTTTATCACTTGCTTCTTCGTACGTCCGATATATGTGCTACCACACATACACGAGAATTTGTAGACTATGAATGATTTGGAGAGAATTGGCAATTGATCTTTGGCATCCAACCTCATGATTCTCTGTGTGCTAAATGTCATATTAACTTTAACACTAGGAAGGTTCTCCTTATTTATTCTATTCAGCCGCCGTGCAATTATTGAGGCTGGTACGTCGCCTCAAAATGGTAAGTTTAGGTAAACCTGCTTGACGATATCCTCACGAGTGCGAATCTGCCGTGGTCTGATGTTGACATCAATGAAACGCTCTGGGTAGTTGTTCATAATTTTCCTGAGGTAGCCCAGTTCTTCCTCAATCTAGTATTCAGAGAAGATCTTCCCGATTCTGTTTGCTAGGTTGTTTACAAAGGCTTGGCACTGTCGAGAAAATCAGCTATTTCTGATCATATATTGGCAACGGCCACCCAGTCAATTCGACCAATTTCAGAATTCTACAGAAAGAAAAATCAGAAAAATTATTATTTATTTATGAAACACTTCATTTAAAACAACAAGCACCTGACCTTAATATTCAAAAGTTTCATCGACATGGTATTCTAATCGACTGGCCAAGAATAACATAATTCAACAACAATCTACTTGTATCCAGTCAAGAACAAACAGGCCCTCGACTAGAATCAACAAACATACAATCGGATTGACAACAAACTGATGTGCAAATAACAGAGGCGCATACGGTGCCAGAGGTTTCCAAACAATATGAGCGTTCAACGCTGCAATCCACACTGGCGCTGTTACCATGTGCAGAACTAAAATTTGCGCAACAAGGTGAAACGATAATCTACACTGGGAAAAATAGCACAGCGAACAATGTGCACAAGTGGTTAATTCTCAAGCCATCAAAACAATAATGACCAGATCTCAGACATCACTTTGCAATACTGCGAGAATGACCTTTAAATACAAACAGACACACACACAAACAGAAACGCATACACACTTACCAACCAGCCAAAACAAGAAATAGAAGTAAAAGCGAGTCAGATTTGTTACCACTAGCATAATCAATTGAAAACCCAGAATGTATATAAATGAATGATTGTAGAGCGATGATTAGTATTCACAAAATAAATGGCCTTTATCCACTTTGTTATTAATGTGTCTTTTCATCCTAATTAGAAATTTACTGTGTAATATTGATAGGCAATGGACATTATAAAGAATGTATATATTATTAGAGACACTTTACTCACACTATTGCTTATATTTATATATATGTTTTATACATATTTACCTGTATTATATATATTAATATCAGGTGTGAATAACGTAATAAATGAATAATAGGTTGTCTTTTAGAAAATATTTATGGTTAACAGCTAACAATTTGTCTTGTAAAGAGAAACTTAAAATGTGGCATAATAGATGTATATATGGATAGATTGGTCTATCCGTATATATATTTATTCGATATACATATATATGTTTTAATATATATATATGATATTTACATATATTTCTATATATGTGAAAGAAGGAAAAAATAATATATACTTATTTAAGGTGGTATCAATATTGTAATAATAAATACATAATTGGATTAAATTAACAAATAAAGAGAAAAATAATTATATATATATATATATATATATATATATGTTTTTATACATATTTATACATGTACTTTATTTATTTCTATAGGGTGTAAACAACGTAATAAATAAAATTTATGCTAACATATATTATGTTTGCATATATATTTATATATATATATATAGGAAAGAAGAAAAAATGTAATATATATATTTAAGGTGGTATAAATATTGTTATAATAAATAAATAATTGGAATCAATCATCAAATAAAGAGAAAAGCAATTAATTATATATATATATATATATATATATATATATATATATAGAGAGAGAGAGAGATATAGATATATTTGACTCACACTGTTGCTTATATTTATATATATGTTTTTATACATATTTATATGTATTTTATATATTTATATAAGGTGTGAATCACGTAATAAATGAATAATAACAATAGAAAATGTTTATGTTTAACAGCTATCAAGTGTTTTATATGTATATATATATATATATATATATATATATATAAGGGTTTTACGATATTATATTTATATATGTATATATGTATAATGATTTATTTTATTTATATTGACATATATTCATATAAAATTGTTGTATAAGCTATTTAACTTCGTAGTGTGCTTACTATTAGTTTTGAAGTCCATTAGTTTGTTCATACTATCTCTTCCTCTCTTTTTATTCTTGACCTAAGCGTCGCTCTGACATTCACTCTCTTTCCATCGAGGCATTTTGCTGTCATCTTTGAACTAATTTGTTACTATGTGTGCAATGCCTCATGCGCAATTGCATACATTAGAGTTCCCCGCTTAAAATAAAACACAGTATTTGACATTCAAGTTTTTCGATTTTTAAAATTACCGTGACATCGTAACAGTACAGTTATAACAAAAATGTTCGATATGTTCTCTCTCACACGAAATGAGATTATCTATACCGGGAATTTAAGATAGCTGCAAATGTACTGAGGTAAGGATTGGTCGGCTAATTGCAGATAGATGCTGGATATATATATATATATATATATATATATATATATGAACAAATAAATAAATAAATAAACAAATAAATGAAATAATAAATAATATATATATATATATATATATATATATATATATATATATGTGAGTGGTGAGTGAGGAATGAGTTTTGTCATGTGCGCTAGGCATATGCATATATTGAGTTTAGTTACTGAGACGAATTCTATGTTTGAAACCATTGGTGAGTCAAAAAATTAAATATAAATAGAACGGTTTCCGAACGAGGTTACCACATTAACTTAAATCTCCCATTGTGAGCATTGTGCTGTGTATAGTGGCCTGGCGATGGTGCTGGATAGAATGCGCCGAAACGTAGCCAGTAAACAAAGATTGTTTAACACCGCATTTTCAATGGTTAGTATGAACGGCGTTGAAGCCTTCGGAAGAAAGGGACGAATACGCACCCAGCCTGATCGAAGACAAAACAAATGCACACTGGAAAATGGTGATCAATCGGACCTTTGTGAAACTGATAGTGCAAAGCAACAACCCGCGTGAGCAACTCGCGGAAATTCTTCATATGAAGTTCGCACTGCGCAACAACCCTTCAAAACATAATCTACAACGGATAAAAACGAGTGAAACCTACTTTTTGGAAAAACTTTATTTCTTCGCTATGCTGATTATCATGGTTCTCATCCATTGTTTCAGTTGTTGTCAGGGAAATCGGTGAAAAATCCCGCGATTGATTTGGTGCTTCTGGTATTTTCAACAACCTATCTACCGATGCCTTACTAGCAGCGTCGATATTTACAGAAGTTATATTGATTACTAATGAGTCTGCATTTGATGGTGAAAACTGCATGATAGACTTGGGGTCGGCCAGTACTACGTTTTTAGTGTTGACAGGTACTAAGCTATACAAAGTTGAAATGTCTGCTGGTGAAATGTTTGGCGTCAGGATAGCTTTTTCTTCTTCAGTCAACGCCGTTAGATCTATGTGGTTTTGTGTTGTTGCAGCGATATTGCTGGATATGCTTGAAGACAAAGAAGGAATTGCTTGAGGTAATGAAATAAGTTGATTGGCAGACGCAGAATTAGGTGCTGTCAAGTTGGACGATAATATAACCATGTGTCGTTGATTTAGATTACTCTGATTGAAAGCTAACTGTGTGACCAGAGATGTTGCTCCACCTATCAGAGAGCTGACAGGCAAGATATTCGACATTTGGGCACCGTTGGCGGCAACTGGTGCCGAAATCCCATTCGCTGTCGAGTAAGAGGAAGACGAAAACAAGAATGGCGGTTGTATCATTTGTTGTTGATGGTCATCTTTTCGATTAAGTTGACAATCGACATCTATGACTTGTGTGGCCAGAGACGTGGCTCCACCAAGCAGAGAGTTGACAGGCAAGATATTCGACAACTGGGCACCGTTGACGGCTACTCCTGCAGAAATACCATTCATCTTCGAGTAAGAGGATGATGTCAACGAAGATGGCGATGGCATCATTTTTTGTTGATGGTCATCCTTCGGATTCAGTAGGTAATCGACGTCTATAACTGGTATGGTCGGAATAATTGACATGCAAGTTGGCACGATCAGGCCCGGAATTTTGGGTGTATCAAATGCAAAGCCTAGAAGTAAAAACAGCAGTATGATTTCAAGTGTAATAGAAGAAAAGAAAAAAATCTAGGTGACAGTAAAGCTAATATAGTTGCACAAATTTACTATCGAGTAACTGGATTATATATTGTTTCCACATTATAATAAAAACAAATTTGACAGCAAGTCCAGGAGGTAAGCAGCTGGCTCAAACTGCAAAGAATTATGCGTTGGCTAGTAAACGTGATCGCGATGCATAAGCAGCACATATTTGCCCCAGAAACAAACCAATAAAAAATTTGTTCGAACATTTAAATTATTTTTGTAATTAAACGAACATTGGTTGCGCGGGTGGTGATAACAATTATTATAATCAAGATTGCGGTCTTGATATAGACACCTGACCCATTAATTACTTACTGACTAAGACTTGATTTCCCGTGTAGATAGGCGAAGTGGACCTTGACGTTATAGAACCAGATCAAAACGTCTCTTCAATTGAAAAATTTCAAACTAGAAAAGACAAGTGGAGTTGAGCGTGTGCATGATGAAAAGGCATCTCTCAAGCTCGGGCATGAAGGATCTTCATTTTATAAAAGGAAGGCAGGCACCCATTTAGTTCGAAGAAGATTCATAATAGCGTTGCTAGTAAAACTGACTATGACGTGTCGGTTGTCAAGGCGAATAAGTATAGGGTATCGGACCAATATGTATGTGAATGGCTTTGAAACTAAAAATCATTTAAGAATGTCAACAAAAAAGGGAGAATATTGCTCGAGGATGGATTTGCTATACTAGATGGAAAGGCCTGTACACAAAACACACAAAAACAAGGCCACTTAAACCTATATAGAGCAAAAACAATGTTAAGTAAACTTAAATAATGTTTGTTAGTGAAGATACATATATATATATATATAGAGATATATATATATATATATATATATATATATATATATATATATATATATATATATATATATATGCAAGTATGTATTAGGTTTTGCGAACCTAGTAACAAATTAGTTCAGTTGTGACCAGAAGGATAAACCAAAAGCAGCATAAACGGAAAGTATAATTTCATGCACATCGTTTCGTGCTTACTGGCGACTCATCAGTAGGAGCCGGTATTACGCCCTTTAACCACTATATACTTTGGTCAAGAATGTTGGATAATAGGACGGTACAATCTCCCAGACGAATGTGTAAACCTGTAATAGTGAAGCTAACATAATCTGAAGTCAACGACAATACGACTTCAATGCTAACTCACACTATATAATATATATACCGAGTCTGTAAAGGATTCTAACACTATGGCTATTGTGTTAGTAACTGATACCTTTTTTGAAATCGATGAGTACCGGATACTAACACTATGGTTTCCGAATCGGTACATGATACCAACCTGATGGATATAAATTTATGCTAAAGTTCACCCAAATTGAGAATTACAACAATTTCTAAACACCTGTTACTCCAGTTAAACCATACACTCTGGCCTTCATCGATATCAGTTATCACATTTCGCGGTAAGCATGACATCATTAATTCAATATATTACAGTTAAATACTGTTTGTTGCGAAGATCTAATATATATATATATATATATATATATATATATATATATATATATATATATATATATGCAAGTATGTATTAAGTGTTTCGAACCTAGTAACAAATTAGTTTTGTTGTGACCAGAAGGATAAACCAAAGGCAGCATGAACGGAAAGTATAATCTCATGCACATTCGTTACGTGCTTATAGTTAATGACAAAAGCAGTTTGGATGTGTAATTGTTTAAGGCTGATTGGTAAAATATATAGATAAATAAAATTTCAGTTTAAATAGTTATAGTTCAAATAGCCAATGATGAATTACATTGTTAAAAATTGATTTGAAATACCACTTTAAGAATGATGAAATTGAGACTTTACCGCAAGTTCAGAAGAAAAAATTACTACTCAGAAAATTCCAGTCAACGCAGATTAGAGACCTGTCCTTTGGAATGACAATTACTTCAAACCGATAAACTTTTGATCAAACTATGGTAGATAACAAAGCGATAATAAGTTTACAAATATGAATTACGAATAAAAATGTAAATTTCAATATCATATAAAAAAATATCTGAACGAAAACTTACCAACAGCGATGGGGTTGTTATCGTTACCAGCAGGAAATGACTGAAGATAAGAAATCGGAAGAGGCTCTTTCGGTTTGTTATTATTCGAATTGGTAACCACCACAGCTGCCGCAGGCGATATGATTGCTTCAGTGGAACGTGGCAAAGAAGGCAAGATAAACTTGTGTCGGATCGCATTGGTTGCCTTGGGGAATTTTGAAGCCGGTATTTCAGCACTGCTGCATAGTTTTTGCTGTACTAAATCACTATTTGTAGAATCATTTTCAGCAACTTCAACACTGTCGTCAGTAGTGTCGTTGAGGTCTTTGACAGGGCGTTGCTTAATCAAACGTCGTTTCGTACAGGAATAAGAGTTATGTGTTCTGTTGTCACAATCAATACAACGGCATCTCCAAGTGCAAGGAATATGAGCCTAGAAGTTTTTTTTTTAATTTGAAGCACAAATTTTTTTAAAGAAGCACACTTATAAAACAGGTTGAGATAAATCACGGAGTTAAAAATTAGAGCATTATATGAATGGAAACTTGAATCAGAACTTGTAAATGAGAAAAAGAAATTACAATGAGACAGAACAATGCAAAGTTAATATTAAATGGAACACAAGTCCGATTTGTTTCTTATATAGAAAAAAATTAAAATGCTAAATAACCTCTTCCGATCTGACACTATAAAACAGACACAATGTCAGATAGTGTTTGTTGCAGAGAACTACTATATATATATATATATATATATATATATATATATATATATATATATATATATATATGTATATATATATATAAATGTGTATTAGATATTGCGCACCTAGAGACATATTAGTTCAATTATGACCAGAAGGAAAACCAAAGACAGCATGAACGAAAATTATAATCTCGTATATATTCGTTTCGTGCAAACTGGCGACGCATCAGTATGATAGTACAATCTCCTAGACGAATGTGTAAACCTGCAGAAGTGAAGCTAACATCATAAAAAGTCTCCAAAATGAGACTTCGACGCTAACTTATTCTACATAATATATATACCGAGTCTGTAAAGGGTACCAACAGTATGGCTATTGTGTCAGCACCTTATACCAACACTATAGTTTCCGAAAAGGTACATGGTACTAACACTATGGTTGCCGAGACACCATGTCACTTGGGGAATTGCCTTTGCTGCGTGATGCGATATATGAGTTCATACTGAAAATATACAAATCTCTACACGCATAAACAATATATATATATATATATATATATATATATATATATATATATATGTATATATATATATATATATATATAAAGGTTCCAAGTAAAATGTTTAAAATGTGAAAGCCAATGCTCAGATTGTTAATTCTCTTAAATAGATTTGTTAATATATTAGTATCACCAAACTAGACTATTGTATTTGACAATATTGGCGATATTATTTTCGGAACAAATACAACAAATCCACAAATGATTAAAATATTACTCAATACAAGCCGTGGGAAACCACATTTTATATGCGGAATGCAGGTCTTTCATCTATTGGAACTTAGATCGGTTAGTAACACATAAACTTACTACAAACTAAGTCGCAAATTAAAGGTACAGTAAAGAGAATACTGAAGAATGAGCATTATATTTATGAATTATCAATAAAGAATGTAAACATGGCGCGACACATCGGCTACTATCAGCAAGACCATCTGAAGCCTAGAAATAAAGCTTTTAATATGTATATCACAATTTGTAAAGTAGCCTCTAAATTACACGTGATTGTATAAAGTCAAATTTATGGACAGATTCTAATATGCGGCATATCTATTTCATATCTTTTAAAGTTCTATTTAAAACCTATAATTGATACATCAAATTAATGCGTTAATATGACAAATATTCTTACATAAATACATGCATGTGGACATACATAAAAACAAACATACACGCACACATACATATATACATACACACATGCAAACACACAGAAATGCATATGTATATACAGCAAATATACATACATGCAGAAAAATACATGCATAATTTGCCACGAACGGGATAAGATCCTGGGCATATTTGCTTCGGAGTCTGCGGCTCTAACGAATACGCACCCCGTGCCGCATACAACATGCGATTCGAAATCATATACCGACTTATATACCCTGATTAGCTATTTCTTCAAATGGAACCAAATTTGAATCTCTTTATAGTTGAAGCTCTAACTAACCCCTTCCTATCTGCCAGTATACAACAGACACCATGTCACTTGGGGAATTGCCTTTGCTGCGTGATGCGATATTGAGTTCGTACTGGCAATATACAAATCTCTATACGCACACACACACAATATATATATATATATATATATGTATATATATATATATATATACAAATACATAAAACATGCATACATATATCCATACATGACCGACGGTAGTTTTGCCATTCCGTGTAACTTATTACTAATAGGATCAGTGCTTTTTAAGTTCGCAAACCTAACTTAATTAGCCGCCGTTACCAACCGAACAACCAATGTAATTAAACGAACATTGTTTGCGCGGGTGGTGGTAACAATTACTATAATCACGGTTGCGATATTGATATAAACACCTGACCCATTAATTACTTACATATGTCAGTATAAACTAAGAATTGTATAGTGTAGAAAAGGCAATTCATCCAGTAGACCGGTTTCGTCCTTATTGGGAACTCATCAAGTACTGGCCAGAATTTGCCGCGGACAGGATACGAACCTGGGCACGTCTGCTTCGGAATCTGGTGCTCAACCACTGAGCTATCCTGCCGCACACTACACTACACACAATTTTCAGTTATATACTAACTAATGTAACTTGGTTAGTCAATTTTTCCTTTAGGTGGAGCTCATATGACATCCATTTAGACCCAAAGTTCCAACTAACCATGCCCAATCTGTCATATACACTAGTATTAGACATTGGAAGTGGAAATGAAATATTTGATAAAACGAACATTGGCGCAAAATAACAATTATTATAATCAATTAGTTAGTATATAATCCAAACGTGTAAAGTAGTGCAGAAAAGTGGCAGGTGTGATAGTGGTTAGCACCAGATTCCGAAGCAGACGTGCCCAGGTTCGTATCCCGTCCGCGGCAAATTCTGGCCAGTACTTGATGAGTTCCCAATAAGGACGAAACCGGTCTACTGGATGAATTGCCTTTTCTACACTATACAATTCTTAGTTTATACTGACATATGTAAGTAATTAATGGGTCAGGTGTTTATATCAAGACCGCAACCTTGATTATAATAATTGTTATCACCACCCGCGCAACCAATGTTCGTTTAATTATATAAATGTTCATTTAAATACCACTTCCCCATGTAATGTGGTGTCTGTTCAGTAATGACAGATTGGACGTGGTTAGTTGGAACTTTGGGTCTAAATGGATGCCATATGAGCTCCACCTAAAGGAAAAATTGACTAACCAAGTTACATTAGTTAGTATATAACTGAAAATTGTGTGTAGTGTAGTGTGCGGCAGGATAGCTCAGTGGTTAGAGCACCAGATTCCGAAGCAGACGTGCCCAGGTTCGTATCCTGTCCGCGGCAAATTCTGGCCAGTACTTGATGAGTTCCCAATAAGGACGAAACCGGTCTACTGGATGAATTGCCTTTTCTACACTATACAATTCTTAGTTTATACTGACATATGTAAGCAATTAATGGGTCAGGTGTTTATATCAAGAACGCAACCTTGATTATAATAATTGTTATCACCACCCGCGCAACCAATGTTCGTTTAATTATGCAGCTATATTTGTCAAGAATTTGTCGGTTCAAATTAGAAAAGTATTTTGATATTGTATGAGCCTTATATTTTCTAACAGAGTTTGAATTTATGTTCTTGTGATAATGTATCTAATAGCAAATTAGTATACAATGAAGCAGACGGATATGCTGAAGCCAGCATGACCAAAAGGTGTAATCTTCTGTACTTGTGCGTGTCGTGCCTACTGGCGACTTACCAACTATTTTCAAGTTATGTGGGATAATTGGACGGTACAATCTACTAACAGATGTATATACAAGCAGTATTGGAGTTAACTTCACATAAACTCATCAGCAATGCAACCGTAAAGCTAACTCATTATATAAAATATAAACACCAAACCTGCAAAGAGTACTAACACTATGGCCATTGTGTCAGTACCTGATACCAACACAATGATTGTCAAATCAGTACATGGTACCAACACAATGGATTTCAGTGTATGCAAAAGTTCACAAAAATTAAGGATTAAAATTATTTCTGAATACTCGTTGTTACAGCAAATCCATACGTAACGGCCTTGAGCGATAACAATTATCCCATTTTGCGGTAATCATGATATCATTCAATTAAATATATTGTAGGAGGTTTTGTAGCTAATGTAAGTGGTTCTGCGAGCTAGTTGTCTATTTAGTGCGAAATTATCCTCCTACATAATATCTGGTAGCTGTTATTACGATCCGCGTTCATGATTAATCCATGGCCCTTTCCCGAAGGGTGATGTGAGAAGGCCACAGCATCAAGTCATTGTTTTATTAATCAAAGAAAAAATCGTGTAAAAGTAGACACAATAAGCACCACAAATAATTAGTCCACTGTTTGCTAGGTTTGCTGTGTTAAATCACATGAATCCACTGAACTGTGGGGTTTCGGATAAGTGATTCAGAAATACCTAAAGTATGAACTGCTAGTAGTTCTGTAAAAATGGTTAAGGCATACAAAACAAGTAAGTCCTGGGTTTGGGCGTTAAGTCACATAAATCCACTGCATGTTACCTGCGTATTGCGCGCGGGTGTGTATTATTATTAAACAAGACCCTATTAATTACAATTAAATTTGCAGTTCAAGAAATCTCAATTAAAACTGCTTGTAACTAACAGAGATTGTTACTAAAATCACAGTTAAGAGAAATAGTGTGTAAAACCAGAATTATACTGTTTGACCATAAAGAGAACTATATTTGTCAAAATTGAACTTCGTTGGGTTGTAACGCGGAGCCGTGTGTTACAATATAACCGTTTGATAATGTTTGTGACGGATAACTACTATTTAAACAATTGTGTATTAGGTGTTACGCATATAGAAACAAATAATTTCAAATATGACTAGAAGGATAAATCAAAAGTAGCATGAACGTAAATTGTCATCTCGTGCACACTTGTTTCGTGTTTACTGGCGACTCACCAGAGGGGTCCAGTTTTACGCCCTTTGCCCACTGTATAATTGGATGGGGAAGTTCGGAAAATAGGTCGGTACAATCTCCTAGACGAATGTGTAAACCTGCAATAGTAAAGCTAACATCATATAGTCTACGACAATGCGACTTCAACGCGAACTCACACAACATAATATATATACCGAGTCTGTAAAGGATACTAACACTATGGCTATTGTGTTAGTAACCGATACCAACATTATTGTACCGAAAAGGTACATGGTACTAACACTATGGTTTCGGAGTCGGTACATGGTACCAACCTGATGGATATCAATTTATGCTATAGTTCACCGAAATTGAGAATTAAAACAATTTCTGAACACCTGTTACTCCAGTAAATCCATACATTTTGGCCTTGATCGATATCAGTTATCACATTTCGCGGTAAGTATGACATCATTCAATTCAATATATAACAGTTAAATACTATTTGTTGCGGAGAACTAATATATATGCAAGTATGTATTAGTTGTTGCGAACCTAGTAACAAATTAGTTCAGTTGTGACCAGAAGGATAAACCAAATTCAGTATGAACGGAAGGCATAATCTCATGCACATTCGTTTCGTGCTTACTGGCGACTCATCAGTAGGAGCCGGTATTACGCCCTTTGCCCACTGTATAATTGGGTGAGGAATGTTGGAAATAGGTCGGTACAATCTCCTATACCAATGTGTAAACATTCAGTAATGAAGCTAACATCACATAAAGTCTTCAACAATGAAACTTCAAAGCCAAATCACTATAATATATATATATATATATATATATATATATATATATATATATATGAATCTGTTAAGGGTTCCAACACTATAGTTGCCGAGTCGGTACCTGGTACTGACACTATGGTTGCCGAGGTTGACAAAGTTTTACCAACATTGAGATTTAAAACTAATCCTGAACAAATTTACAAATTCTAGTCTTTATTTACGTGTTTTCGAATTTACCTAGTTCTGCTGATATCACTCAATTAAACAGATAATGTCTATCTATTTCAAATTGCGGAAAACTAATATGTATGCAATCATGTATTTAATATATATTCTTTTGGAATGCGAGCCTTAATAAAATTCATGGCACACTTTCCATGTGTATTTCATACCTAATAATAAGTTAATTCAAATAGGGCCAGGAGGTTGTGTCAAAGGCAGCATGCACAAAAGTTGTCATCTAATGCACACTTGTATAACGTGTCTGTTCATCATCATCATTTCCAGCCACACAAAAGTCAAGTGACTAATGTTTCACTGCCATATAACCATAAGGAGTGAAAAAAAAGTATATAAGTGAATTTAGATAAATTATTATTGAGATTTACGAGAGAGGGAGAGGGGTAGAAAGAGAAGGAAAACCTTGCTACTATGAGTAAATTTATCAGGATAACTAACAGAAATGAGGCAAACTAAACCTCTCCACAACACCATTATGGCCAAGTTAGCATTCAGGCAAGGCGACATCAGCAACACAGCTTCCTTGCGGATTTCACCGTATCACGTCATAAGCAAACCGAACGTCGCAGCTAACTTTGCCCTACTAAGAAAAGAAAGTTACGAAGATGATTCTACTATACATCTACAACAAGATCGCCACTGAGCTCGATTCGCTGCCATATCGCTAAGGGTTTGTAACCAAGAATTGTGATGTGAACGAGGTCCCCATCCCGGCAGACGAGTGGATCCTATACTACCCAATTTGGATGTAAGTGACTTTAATTGTTTCTGCCATGTCAAAATCTGCCCACCTTGTTTATTACGTCAATTTGGTGCTGGATGAGAGAACAGTGCTCTATTGGGCAATCGGAATGAGGGCATACGCAAAACGTGACCGAGCCAACGAAGTTGATGGAGCCTTATTTGCTTTTCTAAAGACGAGCACTTATTCTCAGATCCAAAAATACGTCTACGGATGTCAACGTTAGTTATTCGTTGTTGGTAACCAACATGTCAAAGAACAATGGAAAATCTTGATCCAACGTCATTTTCAGACAATCAGCTAATTGAAGGCTTAAAGAAGAAGGGACAAGTGAGAACCCATCAATTGAGGCCAAAAATTACATCATCTGAAGATGAAGGAAGTTCAAGATTTTACCGACCTATGAGTGCTACCAATTGTCCCGCACAAGCAAAATGCGGTCAAATCCGAAACGAAAAGGACAGCACTGAGACAACAAATATATCTTTTAGAATGTACTTAAATCAAAAATACGACCGGACAGTCGTCGAACTCTTTAACCAATACAAAAGGAGGAAAATACAAATTGTAAGGCAAGTGGAACATATCTCATTCTTAAAATTATGTTTAAAATTTAATACTATACCGAAATGCTTTAAATTTAGACTACCATTTCAGCTAGATAGAGTAGGAAATATTCTGAAACAAAAACTTTCTATACATTTAATGAAATCATCCATAAAAAGTCAAGAAAAAAGAAAATATGAACTAATTAAAGAAAAAACTAAAATAAGATCAAGGTTGCTCTTGATATTACATTCAATGGATCTTAAATGTATAGAGGATTTCACTGATAAGGCTAGGAATAAAGAAATTCAAAAGGTTAAAAAGAGACATGATAAGAAACTAGAAAACCTGGGCAAGAAATATTCCAAACGATTCTTTTGTGTCGAGACGGGTAATAAACTTATCATCTATGGATCTCAAAGATAATGAAAAGAGAATACTTAACCTGGGACTGAACACGGCTATTCCTATAGAATACATACCTAAGAATGAAATTATTACCGAGACAGTTAAAATCGCACAATTCCTCCCAGGAAAAGATAAAACTAAATTTGAATTAGATGTTGCAAAATTAGTGTTAGAACATAGGGAGGATAAATGTAAACAGAATTATGACTTGAAAAGATTGAGATCGGAGTTGTTATCTAATAAGGTAATATGCCTTAAAGCAGATAAAGGTGGAGCAACAGTGCTAATAAACCAGAGGGATTATGAGGATAAGATGTACGTACAATTAAATAATAAAGAAGTTTACCATAAAATAAATAAGGACCCAACGGACAAATTACAAGGTGAGGTTAAAGCTTTAATTAATCAAATGATTGGATCTGGGGAATTGGATTCAGTACTTGGTAAATCATTAATACAAAGAGATTCACTCTCTCCCAGAGTGTATGGTCTAGTTAAAATTCATAAACAAGATAATCCACTTAGGTTAATTGTCAATGTCCAGAATTCTCCAACTTATAAGATGTCCAAATTTCTGTGCCATAGAATAAGAAAATACACCTATTTTCTAGATTATACATTAAAGAATACTTATCACTTTACTGATATTATTAGTAAATATAAATTATTAGAGAATGATAAACTGGCAAGCCTGGATGTGGTATCTATGTATACGAACATTCCGGTACAGGTTGCATTAGAGTGTGTCCAACGTTGCCTAACGGAATACCCTGAAATACTAGAAGGGAGTAAAATGATGTTAAGTAGTATTATGGAAATGTTAAAAATTTGTATGTCCTCTACATACTTTATATTTAGAAATGAATTCTACCTTCAAGTTAAGGGTGTTCCTATGGGACAACCATTATCAGTCCCAGTCGCTAATATTTATATGCATTATTTAGAAAAAAATCTCCTACTTAGATCTCCTCTCAAACCAAGCTTATATTTAAGATTCCTAGATGACATCTTCCTAATTTGGAATCACGGGGACAATGAGTTGGAGAATTTTCTGTATTTAGCTAATCAACTGGGAGAGGTAAAATTCACATTGGAAAAAGAAAACAAAGAAGAATTATCGTTTCTAGATGTAAAATTAAATCGAATGGGTCAGACATTAGAGAAAGATATTTACAGGAAGGATACTTATTCTGGTATCCTCCTGAATTATTGCTCTAATCACCCGTTTGGGATGAAAATAGGCATTCTAAAATCTATGATAATAAGAAGTCTTAAAATAGTGGATTTAAAATATAGGGATAAAGAACTGATGAAATTGAAAGACATATTCAGGATAAATGGTTATCCGAAAAAATTAACTGAGAAAATCATAAAGGAGACATTATTGCGATTTAATAGAAGAATAACCCAGGAGAAACGGGCAGGAGATTTAGATAATCAGAATGAAGATAAGCACAGAACTCTGGTTCTACCAGACTCCAAATTAAGTAGAAAGATTAGGTTTTTAGCAACAAAATACAACATAAGAACAGTGTTAAGACAACCAGTTACAATAGGCAATAAGTTACCGAATCAGAAAGAAAAAATAGAACCTCTCAACACATCAGGGGTTTATGAGATACCTTGTAAAGATTGCAATCTTAGGTATATAGGTGAAACCATGCGTCCAATAAAGGTACGTAGAGGTGAACATAAGACTGCATGCAAATACAGACATAGTCATAGATCAGATCTAGCCAGGCACTCAATGGAGACAGGTCATCAGATAAACTGGGACGGCTGTAAACGGATTGCACTATGTAACCGAAATAGATTAACCAGGTTGATTAGAGAATCAATTGAAATAAAATCAGGAATGAACGTCATGAATATGACATGTGTAGAAAAATCATTAGGCCCAATATTTAATGAAGCCTTCTCGAATGGAAAGAAACGTAGATTAGAGGAATCAGAGCTATCAATAAATCTAAATAAGAGACCGCGACTATGAAAGGGAAAAAACAGAACGAATAAGATGGAGTTAGAGAGCGGTAATATGGCTATAGTTATATATGTATATATATATGGTGAACATTTCAATTTACATAAGATGTGAGAGAATTTCACGTTGTTGCTTATATGTTTATCTAAAGATATTTAACAAATATGGGTATATATATATATATATATATATATATTTCGCAAATACATATATATGGATGATTCTAAATATTCATATAAGATGTGGGGTGAACTCACATGGTTGCTTAAATGCTTATTTAGATATTAACAATATATATGTAGAAGAATATTTAGATTTTATATATAAGGTGAGAAAAGCTCACATGGTTGCTTATGTGAATTGAGATAGGCATTATGTATATATAAATATATATATATATATACATATATATGAGGTGTAGACGGGAATATATATACACTTTGATATTTATATATACATATAAATTGTGAGTAAAATTAGTATATATACTATACACGCAAGGAGAAATTGTAAGTGGTTGAATTTTAAAAGAACCCATTTCAATTGCCTATAGATACATATATCTACATATATATATATATATACATATATCTAGGGGTATATAGATAGACAATAAAAGAGATATATAAAAAGTATTTTGACTGATATAATTTATCCGTTGCGGGACTCACAGTGTTGCTTGTATGAGATTCATATTATATATATGGTATATACACGTATATATATATATATATATATCATGGATATATAGATATTTATAAAAGATGTGGGATGAACCCACATGGTTGCTTATATGCTTATCTATATATACTGAGATAGCGTGTGGACGTATGTATAAATGGATATTTTATAAGATGTGGGTGTGTGTATATTTAAATATAAATAAGTAAAAATAAAATTTAAATATAGAAAGATTGCTGATTTCATATATATATACATATATTCGTTTATATATATAGTGTATACACGTAGGTATAGATATATATATATATAGGTATATATATGAAGGATATAAAGATATTTATAAAAGATGTGGGAATAACCCACATGGTTGCTTATATGCTTATCTATATATACATTATATATAGCCTATGGAATTACATGGATGTTTTTTCTGTTTTCTTTTTATATATGAAGTGAGTATATATGTAATTATGAATAAGTAACTAAATATAAAATTTATTATATAGGTATATACGATACAGATATTTTAATTGAGAAACTAATTTATATAGGATATGAGTATTAATGTGTATTTGGCTGAGAGACGATTTGGTTAGTGTAAACTCCGTATTCGGTCTTGTCAAAACGATAGAATAATACTCTATAGACTTTCAATAGTTTTTTAATCTCTCTGTCTATAACCGATTGCAAGCTGGTTGGAATTAGGTGAACTGGGGGCATGTGAGGATTACTGCAACATTGAATTCAAAATTTGTTGATCTTTCTATGCGTCCGGAACAGAAATTAAAATATAGATATCAGTGATAGGCGTGTTTGTCAATACATTAAGTGTGCTTATAGTTATTCAATAAATGTCACTTTAGTAAAATACACATGTTTATAAGTAGTTGTGTGCGCAGAGGGGGACAGGGATAAGTTTTTGTATACATTTGAGTATTAGAGACTAGGTATGAAGACCGGATATTAGGAAGACAATTAAAAGTACTTTTAGAATTAAAATAGATATAAATATATCTGTCTTGAATGAGAATACCACATTTGTCACAAGTTGTGTTTTACTCCTGTGCGTATTGTGTCAACCCTGAAGATGAGACTGGAAATGAAGTCTCGAAAATTAGGACAAAGAACAATGGAAAATCTTGATCCAACGTCATTTTCAGACAATCAGCTAATTGAAGGCTTAAAGAAGAAGGGACAAGTGAGAACCCATCAATTGAGGCCAAAAATTACATCATCTGAAGATGAAGGAAGTTCAAGATTTTACCGACCTATGAGTGCTACCAATTGTCCCGCACAAGCAAAATGCGGTCAAATCCGAAACGAAAAGGACAGCACTGAGACAACAAATATATCTTTTAGAATGTGCTATACTTCTCAAACAACGATGATCGAATGCCTGTAAGCGTCTCAGATCATCAACTCTAAGAGGCCAAGTTTCACTAGCGTATAGTAAGACTGCGCGTACGTGTCTTTTGGTAACTCTTAGTGCACTATTTTGTCCAGAAATGTTAAACGTTTACAATTAGAAGAGAATGTTATAGACAAAATAATGGTGTCCAAACGAGACATCCTGAAGCGTTTATTTTCTGTACGGTTCTTGATTGATAACCAAAGTATCTTGAATCATGGTAATGAATGTATGGTGTATTGTTTAATCGCAACAAACCAGATGAGTGAACTCAAATTTGCGATTAAAAGTCATCTGTTGAAATATCATATCTTGATCCTGTATTAATTAGAAATGTTCCGAAGTAGCAAATATGTTTAACAATAATATATTCTATCTGCATTCCATCAAAATTTCAAATTTAAAAATCTGCACTATATTGAAATCAGTAATTTAGTGTCGACCAAAATTGAATTTCTTCGAATAACAATGAAAGATACAACAGTTAGCCACTATTAGTTTCTGAGATCTAATATATGTGCAAATGTCTACTTGGCGTTGCACATCCAGTAACGAAATATTTTAAATATAACCAGAAAGGTAAATCAAAGACATTATGAACGGAACGTACAATTTCATGTGAACATTCGTTTCGAGCTTACTGGTAACTCATCAACGAATGTGCATATGAGATTATACTTTCCGTTCATACTGGCTTTGGTTCATCCTTCTGGTAATATTTGAATTTTTTTGTTACTAGGTGCGCAACAAACAGCAGCTAACTGTTGTATATTCCATTGAATGACATCATGATTACCGCGTAATGGGATAACTGCTAACGAGCAAGGCCCGAGTGTATTGATTGGTTGGAATAACATATGTTCAGAAGTAATTGTAATTCTTAATTTTCGTGAACTTTGGAATACTTGAAATACATTGTGCTGGTACCATGTACCGATGCGACAACCATAGTGTTGGTATTAGATATATACACAACAACCGTTGTGTTGGCAACCTTTACATGCGTGGTATATATAATATATATAGTCGCATTGTCGAAGACTTTATATGAAGATAACTTCACTAATGCAGGTTAACACATTCGTACAGGAAATTGCATCCTCCAGTTTTCCCCCATTCCTCTCCCAAGTATATAGTGGGTATAGAACGGAGTGCCGGTCACAAACGATGAGTCACCAGTAATCATGAAACGAATGTGCACATGAGATTACACATTCCGTTCATGCTGTCTTTGGTTTATTCTTCTGGTCTTATTTTAACTAATTTGTTACTAGGTGCACAACACTTAATGCACAATAAAAAAGGTAGATGGTGGTAAGCACGCGTCGAAAACTAATCAAGGTTAATTATTACCATCAAAAGTTAGTGAAATTACCGATGATGGATTTCGTTATTAAATTTAGCTCTAAATCGAAGTATGGAAACTCGGAATGTATGAATGAGAATCATAGAATGATGGTACTATTGATATCATAAATAAACAGAAAATAAATTCAATAGCATTTGAATAGTCCACGAATAGTTTTAAGATAGATCTGCAATCTAGCCAGTAGGCATATTATCCAAAAAATAAAATTGAACCAAAGTTTGAAATCGAGTTCACGATTGAAATCTTATGTGTGTGAGCGAAACGATGCACCAAATTTAATTAAGAAGAGAAGAACTTAGAACTGCATGTAAGTATGAACGTTTTATTGGAATTAATCTTGCATACCAATCAATGCATATCGATATATATATTCATAACATGCCGAAGAGACTGATTAGGAATCCATTGAGATTATGTCAAGAATTGAAATTGTTTATAAAACTGCAGTTGGAACATCACTTGGATCCATCTGTAACGTCGAACCTACTAATTATAGGACGCGATATGTGCACGAATCAGAATCGAAATCAAGCTACAGCAAAGCATGAAGAAGCCTGAATCAAAGCTAGCCTACGTTTTACTTTTTTTTTAAAAATAAATACTTGTTAATTAACCTTATACAGAAGTTTATCTTCTAATTTAGTGTCTTTAATGTTAAAAAAATTATCAAAAATTTTCTTGTGTCAAATATTAACTTTCTTTTCAATAATACTTGTGGTGCAACACAAGGTTTTTGCATCCACTGCCTACCAAATTATGAATTAAACACGCGTATAAAAATCACTAGATCCAATTTGGAATACTGCATTAAATAATGGTAGGATGTGAAGGTTACACGAATCAGAATCTGAAACTCGCTCAAATTAAAGAATAAGAGTACTAGATTGTTATTAACTTTCAGAGGTGGGGGGGGGGTGAGTAATTCAATATATCCTTATTTATTTTCTGAATATCTTATATTTTCATGCTTGATTGCTTGTTATCTTATTTTATCTATTAACTTAGGTTCTTTTGGTAGTGTAGCGCATTTTGACAAACATTTACGTTTGTATGATGGGGAAAAAGACAACTTTTCTTTGAACTATTACTATTATCCTTCTTAAGCAGGCAATATTCAAATTTCTTTTATGGCCCCTTTTTAATTTGTATTTTAACCCTCTTTCCTATTAAAACACTTTATCCTTGTCTAACTTAATTTTATCTCTTAGTTATTTATTGCGAAAATTTTGTACCAGGGTATTCACAGTATCTTGCCCCCTCCTCACCGGGATGCACTCTTAATTACTTCATTTAGGAAATCAGGTGTAAAAATAGGTCTGACGTGTGCAAATAGGAGATGACATTTATAATAATAGTTTCAAATTTATGACTGATACACGTGCCGCTAATTTTATGTAACAGATTATTTCTGAATCTTAAGCAAACGCCTACACACATACACACACGGAAGTGGCATACACTTATCTAGTGAATCGTAAGATGTTGCTAAATCGCCGTAATTTCACTGGGAGGAGTGTACGCGTACAGTAATTGATTACTCCTCAATCAAAAATAGACGATTACACATACACACAGAAATGACGTACGCTTATCTATTGAGTCGTCAGTATTTGTTATTAAATCTCTGTAATTTCAGTTCAATGATTTTACACTGGCAGACACATACACAAACCAATTTTAACATACACTTTCCGAGTAAAAGAAACCAGTTATGCATAAGAGACCTAACAAAAAGTATAAATAAGGCAGTTTAAACTAAATTTTCCAATTGACATATTGATTTTCAAATTGTTTGTGTGATGTGCTTTCCATTGAAAAAGACTTCAGAAAAATAAATCGAAATATCTGGAATAATCAGGTAGTAAATTTATTATCTACACAGAAACTCTGAAATAATCTCATCGGACATGATTTTAATAATCATGTGTATAATTTGTGATACACTGCCTTCTTCACAATCTTTGACGCTTACTTTAATTACTTCATTTGTCATGGCAACTAAAACTATTAATTAACCACCTATAAACTATTTATTATTGTGTAGGTTACATAAACAAAGATAATCTCAGCAATTATATCTGACGTGTGCACAGAAAAATTGCTATTTAATGACTGAAGTTTCACATAAATGACCGCACACGCGTATTTGAACTGAAGGATTAACGGGCATTGGCACATTTAGACACACATGGCATACTCTTTAAAAGAAAAATTTTTTTGCGCAACAATGAATAGATTTATTACCTGGCCCTTGTTTTACATATAGGGTGTTTGCATTCACTGGTTTTATTTTTACACCAGATATTTCGGATTCCGAAACAGGAAGCTGAAGTAGTCAAAAGAAATATGAAGGCAATAAATGCAAATACCTATTTAAAGCAAGGACCAGGTAATATACGGCATAAATCATTCTAGTGTATCGTGAGTACTTATTATGTACTTTTTAATCAAGGTTGCGATCTTGATTAAAATGTAATTTTTAACACCGCCCGCGCAACCATTTTTCGTTTTTTTGTTATGTGCTCAATCAGTCATAAGTATCAGTGAATCAATTTAAACGAAAATTATCAAGTTCTTTAATTTTTGTTAACATTTGGGTGGTGACGTATTGTTGACTGACAATGGTACTCGAAAATGAGTATTAAAATATTTAGGTGAAACTATTACGCCCTCATGCCGGCTCAAAGAAAGCTTCTTTCATACTAAAAATGTTTGTCTACTTTCCAGTGCTATTACAAGTACAATGTATTACAAAAGTTGAACACTAATGATTGAAATACATATAAACAAATTTGTGTAAATTTGAAATTAGAACATAAGCTACTAAATAAATTAATAATAGTGTTGTAGGAGTTTTTTTAGTTAATGTAAGAGGTTCTGTGGACTAGTTGTCTATTTAGTGAGGTTATGCCCTCCTACCGAATACCTGGTAGCTGTTATTACAGTCCGCGTTCATGATCAATCCCTGGCCCTTTCCCGAAGGGTGATGTGAGAAAACTTAGACAAATTTAATGTTTTATTGAATATAATGTAGCAATAAAAAAACCAGAATCGTATAAAATTAGTTACAATAAGCAACAAAAATAAATCCAAGTTTTGCGTTGTCACTATAATCCACTGTATGCTAGGTTTTGAGTGTTAAACCACATAAATCCACTGAACTGTAGGGTTTCGGATAAATGATTGAGAAATACACAAAATATAAATCCAGGGAGTCTTTATTGAACTGTTATTGATTATGTAGGAATTGTTAGATCACACAAAATATATAAATCCTGGCTTTGAGCGTTAAGTCACATAAATCCACTGCATGTTGTCTGTATTTATTAAGTAAAACCCTATTAATTACAATTAAATTTTCAGTTCAAGAAATCTCAATTAAAACTGCTTGAAACTAATAGAGATTGTTGCTAAAATCACAGTTACGAGAAATATTGTGTAAAACCAGAATTATCCTATGTGACCTTAAAGAAAACTATATTTGTCAAACTTGAACATCTTTGGGTTGTAACGCGGAGTCGCGTGTTACAATGTAACGCGTGGCTCCGCTTTACAACCCAACGAGTCTCAATTTCGTCAGATTCGGTTCACATCAGGGTCACATATGCCTATTCTGGTTTTAGACTATTTCTCCTAACTGTGATTTTAGAAACAATCTCTGTTAGTTTCAAGCAGTTTTAGTTGAGATTTCTTGAACTGCATTTTTATTTGTAATGAATAGGGTATTGCTTAAAAACAGCACGCATTCGCGCGTAACACGCCGGTAGCAAGCAGTGCATTACTGTGTTTTAGCTGTCAAAGTCAGGATTTATATTTTGTGTACTCTTCATCAAATATCAGTGACTCTAAACACTACTGCTAAGACACTGTGGATTTATTTATCGTCATTTATGACTTGCTGCTTTTGTGTCTAAATGTTACCTTGTGTTAACAATATTTTATTGTGTTGCCTTATAGAGCACGGTCAATTTTGACTAACATTTAATTTTATCATTTTTCATAAAACCCGTCACGACACTGGGAAACAAAGTTTGACTGATTATAAGCACGACCCGTGAAACCCATTTCTTCCGACGTCAGCTACCAGGTATATGTAGGAATATCATAGCATCAGTAAATAAACCGCTACCCCGCAAAACACCTCCTACATAAATCGCAATACCTCCTACAATAGAACACATAGAATGCATTCAGTAGTTAAGAACAGAGATTTTATACTCCAGTAAAGACAGTAAACAAACCGACATCAAAATAAGGAATACAACTGGTATTATTACTTAAATGAAACCAAACCCATTAAAATAAATAAGCTTAAAACCAAAAGGATGTTCAAAAAAAGGTTATAAAGGGCGGTCAGAAACCACAGGTTATTCAATTAAATTTGCATTAGAAATTGACATGCTTCAACTAAGCAAAGAATGTTTGTTCTAAATAGTAAAGAGATTATTATCCTAGTACGTATTATTACTCAAGCAAAACAAATTGGACCAAGTTCGGTCAATATTTAAAGCCTGTCTTACTAAGGGTGAGGAAAAATCTTTACTGAAAACAGTAATGAAATTCGCATAAAAATCCTGTATCACTGCCCAGCCTAAATTTCACAAAAATAAACTTGGTAAGAAATATTTCATTAAATAAATTCATTCTTTTCGTAAGAAATTAAAAATGAAGAGCTAGCGATGATCAAAATGCCTCTTTAACAGAAGAATGTTACAAAGGACTCGTTTGTACAAATATTTGTTAGGCACCACGGACAAAGACTGTGGAATAAGAATACAGCCAAATGACAATACATAGAAATTTCTCATTTAAAACGGTCACGCCTCCCATAATATTTACTAGAAGAATGAAACCGCACTGGCTGTTCGAATTACCAGGTCACGTACCATCGGAGAAGCATATGTATAACATTTAGGAATACGAGCTCAATAAAATTCATAGTACTCTTTTCATTATCAAAGGTAGTAGGAAATTTTATAAGATAGGAGAATCATTTCTTCCTTATTTTCTTCAGAAGTCTCTACAAATGAAAAACCAAACACACATATTATAGAAAACACCAATCCCATTGTATTTAACCAGTCGTCGAACAACATATCAAAACTACCACCAGTCGCAATGCACTGACGCGTTTCGACCTTCTATTTTCATCATCAGAGTACGACGGCATCCGCGCAATAAATGTTTGTTTATTTGTATTGTCTATATGTGTCTGGCGATAGCTACAAACAGCTAATGTTCGTGAATGCATAGAAATTGTGCAGCCGATATTTCCAGTCACGTACAATGTATGCAAGTCTACTAGAGGTGAGAGCCGCATATCTTATTTTGCTTTCCATATATATGCAGTTTGCCATCGTACACTGGTGATGATCATGGAAGCTCGAAACGCGTCAGTGTGTTGCGACAGGCGGTAGTTTTGTTATATTGTACGACAAATGGGATTGGTGTTTTTTTCAAGCTCGCAAACTTGATTAAAAGAATTGTTACCACCACCCGCGCAATAAATTATTGTTTAATTGTAATGCCGTACGACGTTACAATGTTAGTTAGGAGCCAAGAATGACTGAGTTTGTAGACTGTTGAGGGCCCTTATTTGGGCCGTTGTTGCGTTCTCCTGACAATGCAGAGAAATATAGTTAATGTAGCAGTGTCTAGAAATACTCCTGGACACTTGAGACCAGCTTTGGTTGACTTGATTGTTGTTCCTTCTGTCATGGCATTGACATTCGTGTCGAGTGAGTAGCTGAGTAATCTCGTTGAATATTTGCAGTATCTGGCACAATTGAGGGTTGAAAAGTAAATGTTGCTCCGTCTCACTAGTTGTGCAGCAACAAGATTGGCAAGACTGAAATTGCCAATATGTGTGAAGCAAGTCCGAAAACCAGCGTAGGTGACGACAGAAGACAGCACGCTTACGTAGCGCGCAACAGAAGGCAAACGCGACTGCTGACTGGTATGGTAAATTCACCGTGCTTAAATAGCCTTAAATTAAAAGTTCGCACGCCATTGGTTAACGGAAATTTTGCTTGTTTCTAATTGGTGCCGCGTAAATTGAATTTGAATTTCATTTGCGCAATATGTCGGCGAATTGTTCTTGGGACGTTACATCAATTTCCTCTCTGAAAGAAGAAAAAATACATTCCTCTCGGCGAGCCTTTATAAGAAATGCATGGCAGAGTTCGAACCAAGTTAAGCAACTGGTTATTATTCTGCTCATAGCTATAAAAATATACCGTAAATGATGGGATGAAGTATACTTGTTGGTAACTTCAACAATGATATGATTCCAAATAACCACTAGGATTTGTTACACAAATTGTTAGCTGTAGTGGCCGGTCATTATAGAGCAGTGTTAGGTTTGGGATTCGCAGCGTGAGGATTTCAAGGTAGATTGCCACTGAAGTTGCCGGGTTTAAGCTAAAAACAGAGCAGGCTGGATCGCCGTCAATGTGTTTGAATACGACCAAAGGAGCTAGTGTGTGCTTGACACTGTGGTCATGATATTCGTAGAGTAGTCACTTTGCAAATGATGAATTAGAAATATGCATTGAAAGCGGCCTGTACCATAATATGAAGCTGATAACTACTTAGTGTTGCTACACAACGGCGTTAGCTCTAAGTAGCTGGTCATACCAAAATAGTGTGAGCTCAGGTGTGAGCCATAAGTTTCAAAGTAAAAATATATACATGAAAATCAAAAGATAACGACAAAAAAGTGTACTCGAACATTGCCGCAGAGATGGCATAATACCAAAGAACTGTTTAAAAATGCTACACAATTTTTAGCTAAGAACAGCTGGTTATACCACGTGAGACAAGTGAGTGTGACAGAAATAAAATGAATCATTTGGATTCATAGGCCACGTTGCGTGACATAGGGCGCAAGTGGTGCGCGGAAAGTTAAAAAATTGATACATAGAATAACGAATAATTAATGTTAAAAAATCATCAGTTACGCGTTATGCTAAGCAAGCTATTGCTAGGTTGAGATTGTAGGCAGATGTAGCCTGAGACGTGCGTTGAATGCTCCCAGGATCAGGCGGTTCGATAAACGGTTTCGACCTGTCTATGCTTACTAAAATAGATGTCGCGCCTTGCATGATAATGAAGTATTTTGGCTGTCTGAGCAAAATCGGGTAAGGACCGCGATACTTTGGTTGTAGTGGTGCAACAGCAGTGTCGTTGTGAACGGGTACTCTCTTGCAGCTGTGAAGCTGCGGGTGAACGAAGACTGAACGAGGCGTATGTCTAGGCTGCTGTTAAGATATGTTACCGAAATGAAGTCGGAGGCGGGTAGCTTCGTCTTATGGGTCATCCTCTGCGGGAAGTAGACGTGGGAGCTGACTAGGCAGGCGTAGATCAATGCCATACAACAGTTGTGATGTAGACGTTGTAATGGATTCACGACTGCGGGAACGCATTGCAAGCAGAACTAAAGGTAGTGCATCGACCCAGTTGCCATTAATGGACGAGGATGCTAAAGCAGCTTTGAGTTCCCTAAGCATTCTCTATACCATAACGTTAGATTGTGGATAGTAGGCAGTCGCCTGGCGTAAGGTGCATCCCATGAACCGCAAGTTGGTTCTGAAACAATCCGATGAGAAGAAAGTTTCTCTGTCAGTGATGACTTCATTGAGAACACCACAATTGGATATTCATGCAGAGATAAAACCGTTAATTACTTCGTCTGCAGAAATGGTGCCAAGAGGTAATGCCGCAGGCCATCGTGTAAATCTATCAATCATAGTTAGAAGGTAGCTGAAACGTTGAACCTTTGTCAGATGAACTGTTAACAAACTCAAAGGAATTGGCAACAGAATCATTACCTAGTAGTTTACGCATCGGTGCCATTAAACAAACTAGCCATGTAGCCAACGCATAGAATGGATAAATAACAATTGAAAATATATATTTCAAAAGACAAATGTTTTGTATAACTAAACAAACATTGGTTGCGCGTGCGGTAATAACTAGTGCTTTAATTGAAGTTGCGATCTTGATATTAAAACCTGACTTATTAAGTACATAGATTTATCAGTATGAAAATGCATTTTACAAAGTAGAAAAGGCATTTCATCCAGTAGACGGGTTTCGTCCTTATTGATTACTCAGCACGTACTATCCGCAGAAAATTCTGGACACAATTATTTATACCAAGTTGGCGATCTTGTTATGACCGCCCGCGCAACCAATGTTCATTTAATTATATAAATGTTCAATTCGATACCATGCCCCACAAACAGCGTTGTGTCTGTTCTATAATGACAGATTGCGGGTTATTAGTTGGTACTTTAGATCTGAAGGTATGCCCTATAGGCTCCCCTTATAGGAAAAGCTTACCAAGAAAATTGAGTTAGTATATAATTGAAAATTTTGTGTAGTATGCGGCAGGGTGGCTCGGTGGTTAGAGCAACAGTTTCCGAAGCGTCGTGTCCAGGTTTGAGTCCTGTCTGCGAAAAATTCTGGATAGTACGTGATGGGTTTCAATAAGGACAAAACCGACTTTTTGGATGTATTATTTCCCACGCTATACCATGCCTAGTTTATAATGAAAAATATATGTACATAATGGGAAGCATTCTTTAAATTAAGTTTGCGAGCTAGAAGTAATCACCAATCCCATTTTATTTAGCCAACCGTCGAACAACATAACAAAACTACCGCTAGACGCAACGCACTGACGCGTTTCGACCTTCCATGATCATCATCAGAGTATGACGGCAAACGGACTAGCGAGGATCAAACCGTATGGCATATATATGGAAAGCAAAAATAGATACGCGGTTCTCACCTCTAGCTGTCTTGCATACATTGGACGTGACTTGAAATGTCGGCTGCACAATTTCTATGCAGTCACGAACATTAGCTGTTTGTAGCTTTCGCCACACATACACACACACAGACACACACACACACACATATATATATATAGACAATACAATAAAAAAATATTGATTGCGTGGGTGGTGATAACAATTCTTTAAATCAAATTTGCGAGCTTGAAGTAAACACCAATCCCATTGTATTAAACCTGGTGTCTGCTGCAAATTTTGACCAGTCCGTGATGAGTTCCCGATAAGGATGAGACCGGTCTCCTGGATGTATTGCCTTTTCTACACCATACAATTCTTATATGATACTCACAAATGTATGTACTTAATGGGTCGGGCGTTTTTATCAGGATCGCAACCTTGATTAGAGTAATTGTTAACACCGCCCGCGCAATTAGAGTTTGTTTAAATGTAGAAGAGCTTTATAATAAATATAGCCTGACATCATCAGATGGGGGATTCAAGGATGGATGCTGTGCCAGCTTAGGTTCGAAAACATTCATAATTGGAAATAGTTTATTGGATATTAAAAATAAACAACAAAGACACTTAAATGAACATAAATGAAAATTTTTAAATTTAATTTATGTGTCCAGTAATTTTCAAATGCTTACGCAAATTCTGCTTTCAAAAATTGACCTGATCGAATGTAAAGCTGAAACTGCTGTTGTTCAATTAATTCGCCGACTTGTCTTTGAACTGTTAATTTACAAAAATCCAATAAATCCTATCACGGACTATACAGATTTGCAAATATCTGATGACACCCACACACAAACTAGATAAACAACTAATGAATAGTTCAATCATTCCATTAAAATAATCGCCCAATACGAGCAAATTAGTTTTGCTATGTTGTCTGACGACTGGTTAAATAAAATGGGATTGGTGCTTACTTCACGCTAGAAAACTTTATTTAAAGAATATTTACCACCACCCGCGCAATCCATTATTGTGTGATAAATTTATCAAACAAGAATTTGATTTCGTTTCAAATTATGGCTCTCATTTATGCAAAAATATTTTGCATTCCTTGAACAGAATATCATATTGTAATGAAAGCAGAATTTGAATCACTATGTAATCACCTGTCTGATTTAGTATTCGTTAATGTTGACAGACAACGATAGTTTAAATTAAAACTTGTCGACATTTGCAACCAATATCAAAATTCGTTACAGCCAATAAAGTATTTTTTAAGTAAAGTGCACATTTTTTAAATTTTTGTCGGGTGGAACGCAACGACCGGAGAGAGCGTGCTTGCGGTTTTCAACACTTTCTCTAATTTTGAAGGATATCGGGTTTCATTTTGTTTTTATTTTCAGATTCTCGGGATTTCTTGTCTGATTTCATCTCTAGGATACACCAGGAATCTACCTACACATTTTTTTGGAATTTACCTTCAGTTATCAAGGATCTATTCCTAGCTCACCCGATGTCCCAGTTTATTATTGACATTTTAATACCCATTCTTTTTCTCCCTTCAATACCCATTCTTTTCCTCTCTTCTATCGTAATCTACGTTATATCTGCTCTTCTATCTCACTCCACCATGAACCAGCTTTTTTCCAATGCCGCGTTTTGCGTACGCGGGTAATAGCTGTACACGGGCAGTTACACAAAGATCCGATTGATCACAATTTCCAATTTTGTTTTGTCTTTGATCGGGTTGACTTCTTATTCGTTCAACTGGAAATGCGGATCTATCACATCTTTGTTTACTGGCAACGTTTCGGTGCCTACTTTCCAGCACCATCCTCAGGCAACACAGTACAATTATAACAACAGCTATTACCCGCGTACGTAAAACGCGGCATTGGAATGATTGAAGCTAACACACCGCAATATAATTTCAAAAAATACATGAACCAGCTTTCGTCGCCAGCCCCCATCTCCCCGTTCCTCACCCAAAAGCTTATCTCCAATATTACTGACCTCCAGCAGCAAATGGCGGACATCACAGGATTACTTGGAGCACTGACAGGCAACCTTTCAATCTCCACCGTTCAGCCCCATTTGTTGCGTCAAGCTGATGCGTTTTTGAATGGGGTAGCTAGGGAGGTTGCCCTGCGAAATCACAACAAGAGAAACCTCTTTTTATGGTCTCCGCGCTCCCCCCTCTCAAAGGACGATCTGGCCTCAGATCTCATCAGTCAAATAGGGGATAACTTTAGCCACCTTAAAGAGATCTCTTCGGGAAAGGGTCATGCCTTTATTCTCTCCTCGCACAAAAGACTGTCTGACGGTGAGCTTCGTCATCTCAAACTGCACTCGCCCATTTTATCATCCGGGAAAGTCAAACTAAAGCGAGATTACACGCTACTACAGAGGACTTTAGAGAAAGCCCAAACCCATCAACCGGACACCACCCTCCTCCTCCAGCTAATCACGCCTTTCCGGGCTGGAGCAATCCAAAGAAAAGCCGCTCAGTTCACGGCGGAATCCTTGGCGATGCCCCTTCCTCCAGTCCTCTCCTGCTGATGTCTTCACGATTTGAAGGCCTTCCATTCACCTTTAGCCCATACTCCACAACCAGCCCCCCCACACAGTCTCAAGCTTTATCACGTCGTCGCGGCCGACCACAACGCGCTGAGCTTCCAAATAACGCAATTTCTCCCCAAGATTGTCCATCAGGTCCAAATCCCCACGACAAGTTACTTTTGTGACGGATGCTATGACCCAGAGACCGAATAAACGTAAGTCGCCTAAGGCCAAATGGGATTTCAACCCAGCCCCATCAATTTCAACTCCCTATACTGAAACCATCATCGACCTCACACAGGACTGTTGCGTCTCAGCCCCTGATCAGTCTCTGTCCCTGCTCACTCCATCAACACAGCTTCAAAGTGCCCCCTCCAGCCCAGATATCTCGCCCCCATTTTGCTTTCAAACCCTCCAATTACCTCACCCACCTGACAAACGCGGGACAAAAGAAATCCAGATCGACGCTGACCACACCATCTTCGTCAACGAGCGCTCAGTCAACCTCATCATCCCTAGATCTCGCCCCGCCTGCCAGCGGAAAGCCCCCGCACGCTTCTCCTCCCCGATCTAACCATCCCTCTCTCAGAGCACTCTCAGCAATTCTCATCAATTGCAGGTCATTTACGCCAAAAATCAATCAACTACGAGCTTT
>JAQBSW010008819.1:0-32055 GCA_029291075.1 Eudiplozoon nipponicum
CTCTTCCGAAGGCTTCAACATCGTTCTTACTAACCACTGTAAATGAGGTACGATCTAATCTTCGTTGATTGGCAACGTTAAGGTACGATATTTTCCCTACTATTCTCAGGCTTCTAATCACACATAGACAGTACAATGCACACAATATCAGATTTTAGCAAATGTAGTCCCTAAAGCTGCTATTTTGGGTATTGTACTGTGTGTTTGTGATTAGATGTCACAGAATGCTATGGGAAATATCGTACCGAAATTTAGATCTTACCTCATTTCAAATGGGTAAACTGACGATGTCGTAGCCTCCCGAAGACAAGGACAAATCCGCACCCAGTCATTAAGAAAACAAACTCGCTGCGTACTTGGAAATTGGGATCAATCGGATCTTGGCGAAACCGATAGTAAACAGCGGCAAACCGCGAACGCAATTCACGAAGACTTAACATTTGAAACTCGCACTGCGCAACTATTCAAGGAAGTAAGAATTACAGTTTTTTACTCCACCGTATTAAACAGGCGTATAATTTTAACATAACATCTTCTGTTCATAAATGCATGATTATTCTCTTTTGTTCTGTAAATTAATGGAACTATATTGCACATTCTGAAATTTCAAAAAGTCTATTTATTATGCTTTTTATGGAAAGAATAAAACTACTCGAACGTTTTACAATGGGCGCCACTTCAATTAGTAAAATGCCAAATGGCAGTAAAAATGATGACTTGACTTATAATGGTGCTGGAATCCGAAAAGCAAATGCTTTGTCAGAAAACAAGCAAACCAAATACACTATTAGTGAACACCAAGCATATACGCGGGGATAATTATTAAGTGGTTCATTCACAAATTTTGAACAATTACGTAGTATTTTTGTTTAGCAATTTAGTGTTTCGGCAGAATTTAAACCTGCTGTCTGCTTAACCTGTCTGTGAATAAATTCCTTCTTCCTAACCCATTTGCCGTCAATTATAAGACGCGGAGGAATACTTTTAATAGAATCTGTTGTTCGCCGTTCTTCTACAACATATCTCTAGAAAAATAATTTTTACATATTTACTTTGCGTAGTATATTCAAATATTATAAATTAAAAATTATTTACAACAAAATTGAATGACTTTCGGAAGTCTACTTCTTATATTCATTAAAAATACTGATTTAGTTATCAGGTATCTATTATGCATTATATGAAATATCTATCCAGCAAACATCCCTAAGGTGCTATAATCGCCATTTCTAATTTAGGTTAAGGTCTTGTTAGAAAAAAATGGGGTAATACAATCTGTGGATTTCCAGAAAAAAACAGGATTTCTAGATCAATCATGGCCAAAAAATCAGTTCTATTTATAGTAAATTGTGAATTTTCAAATAATCCATAAAAAGGTTGTTTACGTTTTTTTAATCTAAATACCACCTATCTTTTAGTCGCGTCGCGATCTGCAATGATTTAATAGCTCATTTTTCGTTTACGCTAGGCCTGGTGTCTTTGGAGGTAAAATGAAAAACATTTATCCAAGACAGAAACGACAAATAATGAGGATAACAGAATATATCTGTGCACCAAGTTAGCTAAAATACTATAAGCCCAATATCCAATTGGAAGCATGAGCCCAATATGATATCTAATTTCCAAAAACATCTAACTTTTATTTTTTGAACTATCTACTGCATGCCTGCATACATGCTTTATCTGAGCAAAGCATTATATGAATATTAAACAATAAAAAATAACATTACGATAATTACGAGAATATGATTACTATTATCGGTTGGGGCTAGATTACTGTGTTAATTCGATAAGCCGGAAATCCGGATGGTTATTATTTATATTTCGATGAACTGAAGTCTTTTGTCAAAGGCATGGTGTTGGAAACTTTTTAAGTGTCGGTAAATATTAAATCTGTTGAGGGGGCTTTGTGGTTAAATTGCGAGTGAATTATCGTAATGTTTACTACATTACGGTTATGATTTACATGCTTGCAAATGATAGAATAATACAAATACTCAACATGGTTTAACGATTAGATGCTGTTTGTGGCGGAGAACTAATATGTAAATGCAATTATGTATGAAGTGATGTGCACCCAGTAATAAATTAGTTTAAATATAACCAAAAGTATAAACCAAAGAGAGTAAAAACGGAAAGTGCAATCTCTTGCACGTACATTTTGTGCTTACAGGTGACTCATTAGTAGGAGCCGATATTGCGCCTTTTACACGCTATAAATTTAGGTGAGGAATGTGTGATGAGCCGCCTGTAAGCATGATACGAATGTGCACAAGAATATACTTTCCGCTAATGCTGTCTTTGGTTTATCCTTCTAGTCATGATTGATCTAATTTTTTACTAGTTGCGCAAAACCTAATAAATTATTACATATAAATATCAGTTTTTCGCCACAAACAGTGTCTAACTGTTATATATTTAATTGAATGATGGCATGATTACCACGAAATGTGATAACTAATAGCGAAACGAATGTGCACGAGATTATACTTTCTGGTCATGCTGTCTAAAGCTTATCCTTCTGGTTCTATTTAAACTAATTTGTTACTAGGTGGGCAACACTTAATATATATTTACATATATATTAGTTCACTGCCACAAATAGTATCAAAATGTATTCACTTAACCATTCTGTATGAATTTGTTAATTTCGAATGTCAATAATATTCGTCATTCTCGTGGTAACTGCGCTGTGCTATTATCAATTCTATTTCGAAGTTCTCAAAAAGGAAATTGTATTGACTATATTGAAATAATTTTTTAAATACTGCTTGTTATTTAGAGCCCAGTGAAGTAACTGCATTATATTCTTTTATCAAATAGCCTATGGCTTAATACTGTTCACCGAAGTCCTTTAATCTGAGGGAAACTGCACTATTATTAAATGAATGCTAATAAATTCTCTCTGCCGAATTTGCAGCACAGATAATTATGTCCTTCCTTTTTGCTTAAAAGAACAAACTAGTTACTTTGACAATTTATGTAAGGCGAAATTGCACTTTTTTCTATAATGGGTCTTGTTGGAACGGATCAGTTAAATATAACGGTAGTATGAGAAAGACAAGAGTATAAAAAATCTTGATATTGCGCTCAAATGATTAGTTTATGCATACATACCTAAAGAGTATTTTACAATTGTATTAAAAAAATCACTCTAATGACAAAATAAGGTAATCAGAAATAATAATCTGTATGCAGAACTAAATCATGTATACAAGCACACATTTTTATAAGACAGTAATATGAAACACAGCTAATTTTCTACACTTATATATATATATATATATATATATATATATATGTATATATATTTGAAAATTTAAATAAAAACAGAAATACGACATAAAAACAAACAAACTTATCGTGGATATATTTTTGCCTTATAATTCATTTCAGTCGGAAAATTACATGGAATGTTGGCTTACGTCACTTTTATTGTACAACTGGTGTAGCTAAAGTCTACGAGCTTAAGCATATTTGTTAACTTCAAATAAACTTCTGCACGTAACTGGATCTAATCCAAATGGATTATTTAATAATAGAATACATATTCCATACAAAAACTTTCGATCAATATGAACAAGATGCAACTCGTTTGTCATACCCCTTGCATGCTATAAAACTTGCGCATCTTCTGGTGCATTGGGACACGCTCGATGCGCTGACAAACTAATACTTTCTGCAGAAAGTACACCTAACTTGGGAACATTGGTTGCGCGGGCGGTCTTATCATAAACTAAGAATTGCATGTTGTGGAAAAGGCAATTCATCCAGTAGACTAGTTTCGTTCTTATTGGAAACCCATCACGTACCGGCCAGAATTTGCCGCGGACAGGGCTTGAACCTGTAAACGAGTTATATTAGTAAGTTTATAACAAAAATATTGTGTAGTGTGCGGCAGGGTGGCTCAGTGGTTAGAGCAACAGATTCCGAAGCAGACGTGCCCAGGTTCGAGCCCTGTCCGCGACAAGCTCTGGCCAGCAAGTGATGAGTTCCCAATGAGGACGAAACCGGTCTACTGAATGAATTGCCTATTCTTCACTACAAAATTCTTTGTTTATACTGACAAATGCATGTAAATAATGATTCAGGTGTCTATATCAAGTTCGTAACATTGATTACAGTAGGTATACCTCACTGCAATGAGGTTGTTGTGTAAACCTGCAAGCGAAAAATTAGTTTTTCAAACGCCATGCAAAAGTAAGGCAACGAAAATTGCCTTTTTGTCGACATTTCTGTGAAGATAACCTATTGCGTAACGCTTTAGGTGTAGTTGTTTTAAAAAATCTCAAATTTGCTTTGTATGCCCAATTTTAAGTAGGCTATGTGCACGAATTTCGGGAGACTGCTATTGGGCTAAATTACAAAACCAATCTAAGCATGCGTCAGTAACGTGTATAAAGCCAAACATTCACCATTTTTTAAAAAAAATGCTTTTTAATTAAACCTGTGTTTATTTAACCGCACAGTGCCCACTTAAAATGTATGAATCTAACCTTTTCTATTTATCAGACAGCTTAGTCTTTACAGGCATAATTAAACATGTAGGTAAAGTATGTCTCGAATAAATCAAAGTGCGCCAATGCTATGAGTGTTACCTAAACGACAAGAAATGCATGCATTCTATAGCATAGCTCTCTTATCGTGGCTCTTTTGCTTGGAAACTCTGTAGTGTGTTTTGTCAAGTTTAAGAGTTTCGCACAAATTCAAACGCCTCATTTCCAGACGTAGTTATTTAAAACAGCGACAAACAAATTAAGGAAAAACAGCACACTTCACGTCTTCGAAAGTCAATAACTATACTGAAAGCATAACACGATGGCAAATTGAAGTACTTCCACAAACGTTATGCTCGCACGTACTCTGTTAGTGATAGCACATTCTCCTACATACCACTTTTAATGGGTGTACTATATTATCTCGTAACTAAATATTTGAAAGCATAGATGAAATTCATCATATTGGGCAAATAAAAAATTTTAAACTCTCCATGTTTTATTTTAACATGCGGTTATGTTTACGCTTAACAAGCTGTATTGCTGCAATTATTCTAATTCTATTGGATAATTAGGCAATATTTGTCTGACAATTAATAAATGGAAGTATGATTCAATGATTCGAGTATGTGTATCAATAATTAATTCTTTACAATGTGTAAAGCATTTACAATGGTCTATTTACAAATTTGTCAAATGAAGAAATATCAGTACATCAGTTTATTCCAGGTCTTGACGTATATATTCACGCCAAAATATAGAAAGCTTAACTTCTAATGTTCAATTCCTGCATTAAAGGTGAACAAATTTGCAAAGCCTCCTTATTTTTAATATTTTTTAATTTCTCTATTCACGATACAAAAATTAAACTTTAAAGTAATGCTTTCCTTCGTCGAACATGCAATATTAGTTACAAAAATCAGCATTCATTTCTGCTGGATTGGGGATTACACTTGTTTACATCAATATTGCAATATTAGGATAAACGCTAATCCCATTGGATTTGATCAGTCGCATAACGAGCAGAACAAAAGTAAGTCGCACGTATTAATGCATTTCGATGTTAATTAATTATTTACATAAAGCGCGACGACAGACTGCCTAACGAGAGTCTAATCGCAATGGGTATTTACGTAAAGCAAAAGAGGATATGCGAATTTCATCCATAGTGGTTTCGTGTAGATTGAACTTGACCGGAAATGTCGTCTTTAAAATAAATGTACAGCCACCAAAAGTTAAACGTTGCAGCTTTTGTCACAGGTAAATATATTAAGGAATTTAGCCATGTTTAATTGCGCGGGTGGTGATAAAAATTTGTTAAAAAAAGTTAAAGTAGCAGACCAGTTACTTAAATTAGCTAAAATCCCGCCTTGCACACATGACAAAATCTGTGCAAGTGTCATGTTCATTATGCATAGCAATTGTGCATTCTACATTTCCGCTGAGAGCCATATGTTTTATTTTGCTTTCGTTATATATACACAACGGTTTGACCCTCGTTAATGAGATTGCCGTCGTTATCTTATGCTAATCTTGGAAGGTAGAAGTGTGAAAAAACATGTGACTCATGAGAGTTTTCCTATGCTATGAGATGGGTAAGATGCAATTGCATTCGTTTTCACCTCAAGCTAGCAGACTTAATTTTAGGAATATTGGATTAAAATTTGGAGATTTTTTACACAGCCTTTAACGAAAAGAAAGTTACACTTGTTTCTTCATAATTGGCAAATGTTAGAAAATGCCAGTTTAGCGTTTTTGTTCATAAAATTTAACTCGTCACTCACATTAAAGAAGTCATTGTTACACCTAACAGGGCATTAGTTCTTTTCGAATACTTCCAAATCGAAGAGTAAACATAGCGCTGTCTTACAGTTGGAAATTGAATATTTCCTACAAATCCCATAATTATGTCTGTTAATCTATCCAAAATTGATTTTGGTAAATCGTTTTTTTCGGATTTTGAATTTGCATTGTTCACCTAGTTAATGGTAGCTAATTCACCGTCTATGCAATTTACTATACAAGTATCCTCAAGGTATGCATGAAAACAAATAAATGTTCGCTATATAAAACCAACTATTTCAAAATATTCATACTTCTTTGCACCGATTATTTGTTCGAGTAAAAATGGGTTACTCTAGTTCTCTTTTCCAATGGAAACGTTTCCTTACTCCATTGTGGGGGCATTCTTCGTTACATAACTCATAATAACCTTCACCTCTCCCATATTTTTTCACTAATTATATTGCCAAATCATACTTATATTTAGCTATTAATTAAATGCACGTTAGTTGCGCGAGCGGTGAAAACAATTACTATAATGAAGGTTGCGAATTTGATATAAACACCTGATTCTTTATTTACATAAATTCGTCAATATAAACTAAGAATTGTACAGTGTAGAAAACGCAATTCATCCAGTAGACCTGTTTCGTCCTTATTAGGAACTCATCATGTACTAGCCAGAGTTTGCCGTGGACAGGGCTCGAACCTGGGAACGTCTGCATCAGATTCTGGTGCTCTAACCACTGAGCCACCCTGCCGCACACTGCACACAGTTTTCAGTTATTTACTAAATAATGTAATTCGGTTGGTCATTTTTTAGGTGGATTTCATACGGCATTTATTTAGCTAGTAAGCTCAAAACGTATTTATACATCCGATTATAAATCTAGTTTATGCTGACTTTTGTCTATCCTTCAGGTTCTATTTAAACTAATTTATCACTAGATGTACACATAACAAGGTTAAAATGGTTTAAAATTTACTAAATTCAACTAGATGGATAAGCAAAGTGTATGTGTGTATGTGTGTCTGGTGCTGCTAAGTAATCAGTAAACTCCTACATGCAATTTTGCATCCATGGAAGTCAAAATAACGGTGGCTAAATTTTACATTATCCCATACATGTGTACGACTTTACACAATCAGGTCACGGATTGCTGCATAATTAATACAAATCCACCAGTAGTAGATGCACTCCTACTTAAGCTATCAATACTGCAAAAATTAATAGCTTAATTAAGATATTCAGCTAGGGCAAATGAAAGTTTAACAAGGAAATTAAAAAATAAACTATCCAATTAATAATCAATTTAAGGAAAGAGAATAATTAGCACAACATTTCAACAAGGAGCATGTGAGATTAAATATGATATGAAAAAAAATAGATGATCCGATTTTAAAAGTAGGCACTTTACGAGTTAGTCTTAATCTAATATAAATAACCTTTCGCTGTTGCAATTTACCGATTCAAATTCGCGCAATTGTCGTTTTCTACAATTAGGAAATGAGGTACGATCTAATCTTCGTTGACTGGCAACGTTTCGGAACAGAATTTCCGTTCCATCATTAGGTCTATAATCACATATATACAAACAGCACAATACTCACAATAGCAGATTTAAGCAAATGTTGTAACCTCGTCCCGAAACTTTTATAATTATATTACCCATTCCATGTGCAAAAATAAAAAGAAATTTTATCAGATACAAGAAACGCTTCTTTCTCATTATCTTCTCAAATATCTACAAATGAACATTAATTCATATATAAATGGAAAGGCAAAAAAAGAAATATGTAAAAATGGAGAGAGTGTGAAAAAAGGATACCAATCAATTGCGCGTGTCATCTCCATTTCAAGCTCAATGCCTGAACATGCTACTTCTGTTTGCATAAATCCGGCTGCAATTTTTATATCCATAAGGCTTCGTATTTGGCTAACTCCCTTTTTGTTATTGCATTTAATTATTATTTTAAATTCTACGTTTGAAGAATATACGTGCTATGTTTCGACGATTTGTTGCGCAATTTCAGACGTGTATTCACCATTTGATTTAAAACAGGCGTTTAAGTTAAAATGTTCTCTCATTCGAATAATTAACCGTCTGGTCAATCGGCCTACGTAAGTTGATCGACAACTTGCGCATGTATTTTATTAAATAATATTTGATGTCGACATAAATGGCGGTTTCACTTTGATTGTTGGTAAAGACAATTGTGTTACCATAAATAAGACGCGTAGTTTAGCTGCATTAAATGTGGGTGCTAATGCTGCTTCAACTTACTTTTGTGTTATTCAGGAAACTGCATCCCCCTTAAATGGGATGTTCAGGTAGACTGTATTCGTTTCTGGTCCAGAATAAGTCTGTTTTTGTTTAATTCTCCTTTTAATAATTATTTCAATTAATTGTCTAGGATAGCCATTAGACGTTAAATCGTTAATTGCTTTAATATATTTGTTATCATTTGAATCATGACTAACCAACCTATCAATTCTTGAAAAGCACCCACGAACTGTTGATAATTTATATTGAAATGGCACAAAACTGCTGTAATGCAAATACTGTGCAGACCATGTTGGTTTATGGTAAATTGTTCTGTTTAATTTACCATTAGTTTCTTTCATTAATAGTACATCTAGGAAACGCAGACAGTCATCTGTTTCGTGCTCTGACGTGAAGCCGATATTCTTATGTGCTTTGTTGAAACTTTGAAGCAATGTTCTTGATTGCGACCTGTTTTTAAGGACAAGAAATATGTCATACACCTACCGTATATATTGAGCACATTTATTTATGTCATTCTTTAATGATGTGTTCTCTACGTGCCCTAGAAAAATTTCAGCCAACACTGGAGATAATGGGCCACCCATTGCCACACCATCAGTCTGTTTATAGATGCTTCCATTAAAACGAAACCGTACACCTTTCGTGCATAATAAGATAAGCTTGCGTAGAGTGTGACCTGACACCGGCGATGGTAATATGTCGTGTTCTAACGCTTTGACTAGAATGTCATTAGTTCCATCAATTGAAACATTTTTGCTCATGGAAAGGGTACTATGAATTTTATTAAGGCTCGCATTTCAAAAGAATTAAAATTAAATTTTAGTTATTTTTTTTGCCTCAACAATGGTTTTAAACAAAGAATTAGTCTCAGTAACTAAACTCTATATATGCATATGCTTGGAGCACAATCACTCAACAACTTTATATATATATATATATATATATATTTATATATATATATTTATATATATATATATATATATATATATACTGGCAGACCAACATTTACATCAGTATCATTGCAACTATCTCAAATTTGCGGTATACATAAACTCATTTAGTGTAGGGGCGACAGAAATTGTCGAAGACGTGTGTTATAACTGTAAAGTTACGGTGTCACGTTAATTAAAGTTAGAATTCTATAATTTATTTCTCCGACTTATCTCAATTCTCTGTTACTTGCACTAACATCAAACTTCTCAATTATTATAGAACAATTGGAATGCATAATTTATTGAAAGAATTATTTAGTTAATTTTAAATGAAATGTCTTTTTTGCCAAATATTCTAATAATTATTTTTTTTCAATATAATACCCTTTGGCTTAGTTGTAGCCCTTCACTGTAATGCAAACTTAAACATCAATGATCGTGTGCTTGACGGATTAATCACCATTGGTACTTCGAGATGAACAATTTATGAGCGTAAATAGTTAAATCTAAGCATGTTTGTGGCTTACATGGCTAACAATTAGACTACGATTCAGTTTCTGTTAAAATTTTCAATTAGTGTTTTGTGGTACAGAATATCAGACTCGATAAGATGCAAGTAATGAAACACATAGCACGTCCCAAACTTGCGATACTATTGTTTTGTACATGAGTTCAATGGAACTCTCGTCGATCTGTTTTGATAATGCCGGCGTTATACGTGCAGTAATAACTCTACACACGAATACATGTTAAACTATCAACTACTTTTTTTTAAATTGTGGACTTCACTCTACACTATAGTGCGGTTTTCTAGCCTTCGCTTTCCTTACGCCTTAATAAAAATTGTCCCAATGATTTATGAAGAACAATCTCGGTCATTAGGAATAAGCAGAAAGACATTTTTATTACAACCAAATTATCGCTAGTTTTGTAGTTTAACCTTTTCTGTCAAATTTAATGAACCCAAAACTATTCCTTTGTGACTCAATGCGTCTACTAAAGCAAGATATCCGTGCTTAAATAGTTTTATAATGTCCAAATTTTTGGAGGCATTGTAGCCATGGAATATAACACTTTAAAATCGGCGTCAATAAAAATGCCAACGATTAAATTAACGTGTTAGTTTTAGGAAATCAGGAAGTCTGACGGTCTCATAGAGCTGGTTCACAGCCACTGTGTACTAAGCCTGTCGCACGACCGTAAATGCTGGAAAATTTTATAAAAATATGCGAGCAATTCTGCAGCATAACTATTTTAACTTTACTTGTTTCAAATTCTGTGATAATTACATTGTTGTTGTAATAAAAATGTTAACCTGAACCATCGAACGAATAGGCAAATCAGAAGACAGAGTGTTAAGCAAATATATTTCCAAAGAAATTTTCTTTGGTCAGCTCAATAAAGTTTTAATTCCCAACGCTAACCGACACCATTGAAAAGATCAGATACAGGTACAAAATGGTGAATGAATCTTGGGTGGGCCTTTTAAACAGAAATTGCCCATATGAAGAACAAACTTAAATAATTCTAAATTCAATTGAAATTGAATTCATTTGTGCTAGCAATAACAATTTTGGTCTGAAATACATGACAATTAATATCAATGGTCTGAAAACAATTTGTGTTCGGTCTTATTTTGTGTCGAATAATCTTTTCGGATTTAGGTCAATTTAATTTATAACATTGACATTCATACACGTGGCGCTAAATTAATAAATAAGTATCAGATTTCGACTAATTAATCACATAACTCAAAGCTCATTAATTATAAGTGGGCAAAATTCTGCGCAATGTCTCATCAGAGACGAGCGCCATATTAAAGTTTAACTAAATGCATAATTATTTGTATACACTATCCAAATCAATTGACAGAAACCTGTCAGAATTTGACTTATACGCATATCTGATACGCGTCATTTAAATTAGCGTCACTAAATGCGCAGGTTAGCGCATAAAACTATAATGGTGACGTCCTTGGCTTTTAAAATAATTGTTCAAAAGGTGTCTGTTTTGGCACTTAAGCAAGATATCGCATTAGATCATATTTTGAAAGGGGAAACAATAAAACAGCAACTTATAATAGTAATACGATAGTGCGTGAGAATCGGCCACAATATGTTATTTTCGAGTTACTTGCAGTTTAGACGGCTTTATGATAAATATATCTTGAGTGATTTGTATCTTTCAATGAATCTTACGTAACGACTAAATGGATTTTAAATTTTCGTTCATTCCAAAGTTTAATAACGCAGCAATTTGGAAGTGAACCCAAATTACATTTATCGATCTTGGTAAGCAATAGTCAACAAACATTTACAACGTAGAACATGGCGAAAGTCAATGTATTTTTAACCAAGCAGAATATTAAACAACGTTCAAGGAAGCGAACTATTTCATTTAAAATGTGAATAGAGTTCTTTTAACTTTAAATGGACTTAATGATTAAGCGTGCGTTTAATGCCTGTATTTTTCAATTTATTCTAAAGCTAGACTGAAAAAAGCGTGTAGAATTTTCCTCTTCTTAATCTAGTAATCGATCATTTCTGGACAACAGTTAAAAACTGTGTATCAGTTAAAATGAAATGATTGATTAACATGAATTAACTTCATAAAGTTCTGTTGCGTGTTTAAAATTTGAAGTTAAAATTATGTGGCCAGTTATGGTCAAATGGCCCAAAGTTTAGGCACATGTTGTGTTGTCTGAATTGCATTTAAGTTACAAAGATTACATTTTCATTATTAATCCCAGATTTCTTTTCGTACAATCTTTGACATACGATTGGTCGAAGTATTTACATTGTAACATTATTATGTAATTAAACATAAATTTAAAATCTTTTTCCAATAAATAAGGCGAGTGCTTTTTTCATAAATAATTGTTCATTTTCCATTAATACTTACGAAAACTTTTCACTGAGAGTGACGTGATGGCTGATAAATCTTTCCTAAAGTCATCAATTTTTTAGACAATACATCATCCTCGTCAGTTTTTAGAATGTCAGTTTTGATAATATTGTGTTACGCAACGTTAATATATAATGCGGAAATTTGATTAGAATGGCAAGTAGCTGGCAATGAAAATATTTTTTGAAGGAACATATTTTATTAAGTTACGGAAAACATATGTAGCTTTCCAAATACTACCTATTTTTTTCTGGAAAACCTAAGTGACCTGCATCAACTAGCAACAATATAGCAGTATTGCACAAAAACTCGAACTTGCCTCAGAAGTTTGAATGAATGAACGACTAAACATTTTTGTGAACATAATATTAATTACAGACAAATGTGCATAATGAGCATAATGTAAATGATGTGATAAATTAGTATAAAATGAGACAAAATAAAAATTATGTCCAAATTAATCATATTAAAATTTGTCTTTTGAAAAACACGAACACTCTTATAAACCAATATTTTCTTCTGTTCCATAGAGTTATATAAGTCGAGTTATGGTTTTGTTAACTAGCACATCAGCTGAAATGTGTTTTGATTTTCACAGAAACGCAATCAATATATAAATTTCTACCTATTGTAAACATTTTATTTCGAATTTGCCGTCGATTGTCAAAATATCTTCACTGAAATTTTAATAATTCATTGCAAAACTTGGGCTAGTTTCAGAATTTCTCAAAGCCCGTACTGGATTCAGGAGAAAGGGAGTCAAATTGAACACTCTTAACTATTAAAAAATTTACTATAATCAAGGTTGCGATCTGGATATGACCACCTGACCCATTAGTTACATACTTTTGCCAGTTTAAACTAAGAATTATATAGTGTAGAAAAGTAAATTCGTCCAGTAGACCGGTTTCGTCCTTATTGGAAACTTATTACGTAATGTCCAGAATTAGCTGCAGACAGGGCTCGAACCTGGGCACGTCTGCTTCGGAATCTTGTGCCCCAACCACTGAGCCATCCTGCCGGAAAAAGTCTGGCCAGTACGTGATGAGTTCTTAAAAAAGATGAAACCGGTCTACTGGATGAAGCGCCATTTATACACTATAAATTCTTAGTTTATACTGGCATAAGTATGTTCTTAATGGGTCAGGTGTTTATATTAAGATCTCAACCTTGACTATGGTAATTGCTATTACCGCCCGCGCAACCAATGGTCGTTTTATTTAAACATTTGTATACAATTTAGATCAGACAATGGTGTAAGTAGTGTGTCATTTTAAAATATATTTCGCTGTAGATGAATCAGGGAAGGGAATAAATATCAAAGCGATAAAAGCACAATGTGCAATACATCTTTGCACCTGCGTTGAAATTGTAGAATCAGTCAAGATAAGGAACACGAATAATTTTTTAATCTTGCAAAAATTATTCCCATGTCCGTCGAAAAAAGCAGTTGTTTATCAGTTAAATGTGATTAGTGTTTGCTTCAACAACAAGCTCGTTAAACCTTCTAACGTTAATTTAAATGATGCAAAAACATGATAAACCGAAAACTGAAGTCAATGAAAGGCATTTATATACGACTTACTAGCGAGAACAAGTCCTCCACTTAAATTATTCATATATATATTCATTCAGAAGGCATTATGCGATTATATTCTTCGTTAAGTCTATTTAGCATAAGTTTGAAAAATGGCTTACTTTCCTTATTCTTACGTGAAGATCATTTTTAAACAAACCGAGATATAGGACTCAGGTACTGGATTCTGGATGAGCTTTTGCTAATAAAACAATACAATATGCATTTGCTGGAGTAACAGGTGCTTAGAAATAGTTTTAATTATCAATTTTGTTGAAAATTAGCATACATAAATACCCCATTGTGTTGGTACCATATACCGACTCAGCCACCATAATGCAGGTTCCATAAATTATTTCGGCATCATAATATTTGAATCAGGTATTGACACAATAGCCAAAGAGTTTGTACCATTTATAGCCTTGTTATATATAATATATTTAGTGATTTGTCTTTGGAGTTTCATTGTCGAAGACTTTATATGAAGTTACCTTCACTAATGCAGGTTTACACATTCGTATAGAAGATTGTACCGTCCTAGAATCCTACATTCCTCACTCAAATATATAAGGGGTTATGGGCGTAAAACCTGCTCATGCTGATGAGACGTCAATAAGCACGAAACAAATTTGTATGAGATTATACCTGCCGTTTATGCTGTCTTTAGTTTATCCAACTTGTCATAGTTGGACTAATTTGTTGCTAGGTATGCAACAGCTAATACAAAATTGCATACAATAAACAATATTTAACTTTTATATATTTAGCACAATTTTGAAAACAACAAATAGCGTATTTTGCCTCGGCTTACTGTAAGATAATTATTAAATGAAGCCCGGTTTAAGGTCTGAGATTGTGGATTCCAGATGTGCTTTTGTTATTAAGGCAATATTGTACCAAGACATTCCAACACACCGCGAATTACGCTAAATCACGCAGACTCCCGCTAATCTGAATCTATTTTGATCAGTGATGATATGATGCCGCGTGATAAAGTGATTTTTTCTCATTAAATGTTGCCCGGCAACGCAGTTGCATCTCTCTTTCTCTCTCTCTCTCCCTTTCTCTTTGTCTGCGTCTTTCTCTCTCTCATTTGCCTTACCAATTAATTACTCAGCGTGGCTGTCGGCAGCAAGCTGATTGGCATGCGCTGTTTGGCTTCACTGACAGCGTCTTAGCTAACGACATTTTCACATTCATTGGATGCGATATTCGCGGCATACAGAAAAATGGCACTTTAGAACTAATCAGCTGATGCCCAACCTAATCGAAAGCATGCATCACGTCAATAGCTTGCCAAGTTGGGGTAGCCACATGGAAAGTCATCTTAGCAAAACCATGACACTATTATAATGATGTCGATCACGAAACTTGCGAAACAAATACTCATTTAAGGGCGATTTACTACACATTACTCCGCTAACATGATAGTGATGCAAATTGTTATCCTATGTTTATGCTTTTCCTAACCGAGGATACACCACATAGGAAAAAAAGTAAAATGCTATTTTTATACATTTTGAGTACAATAATTATTTAAAAAAATAACAATAATCTTTCTTTTTATATTAAAAATTATACTAAAAAATTGTCAAATAATTATATTAAAAATTAATTATTATGAAGTAAAAAATTAATAGAATTTCGGCAAAATAAGATATAATGAGAAAAATGTAAACACTCAGAAAGAATGAAAGAAAAAAACGTTTTAAAAAATCTATCGCAGGTTTACATTAGGTTTAAGCTCGAATCCAATCAAAAAGTGCAAAAATTTCAGTTTGCTTTTGAAAATTGGTAGTTTTCGACAAATTTCCAGCAGTTCCGAAAATATAGCATGTACTACTACTACTATAGGCATTTGTTAGCCAAGCAATCTAAAATCCAAGTTTATTTTACAAATTTATTTATCACTACGTAAAACAAAATGTTTAACTATTTTGTGGGCACTTCAAATAGAAGTTTTCCAAGTGTTAAGATGAACAATATGTTCAAATTACTTAGCTATTTTCCAAGTAATTTCTTAACATCTTCGGAACGGGAAGTAAATTTATATTTATATATATATATATATATATATATATATATATATATATATATATATATATATAGATATATATATATGTAGATGTGTGCATAATGTCGTTTTACTTTTGCATAGAAATAATTATTGGTCTTGTTTGATTTTTGTCAGTAAGGCAGATGTACAATTTGTGCTTTAAGATACCTGACAAACGGGCATTTCCTCATTCAAAAGCCTATTCTCTGCATATTGCCTATCGGGTATGACTGTAAATGCAAAATTGCTGTAAGTTGGCTATCTTGGCTGTAAGATTAGGCGAAAATATGCCTGGACTGACACACGATGCAGAAAGTAATGAATTACTGGGTAAATGACATGTATTCGGACAAAAGACTGTCGACAATTTGAACTTTCATTTTCAACTTGTGGTATTTATAGTGTCTTACCAGCAATTTGAATAGTTAAAACATTGCTTGAATTTTTGTTAAGAAAAGGGTAAATTTACTTTTAAAGTGACTAAATGTAAATATTTTAAAAGCAAAAACACTCCAATAAACATAATGTACCAAGGAAACTAAATCTATCTATTTGTGGCGCAAGTATATTTGTTTCCAAATATATTTCCAAAATTAAAAACGCATAAAGTTCAAGTGTCTTATTTAAATTAGACAACGCCAAATATTAAAGTTTGTCTGCTTTAGAAAATAGTACGAGAAAATCAACTTCACTATATACCTAGAAATTCACAAACACTCGCAAACAAATGCACACGTATCTTTTTAATAGGTGTATAATGAGAGGTTTGTCAAAAATTTATCATTAGCTTATACAAATTCACCAGTAACAATTTATTCAGCTGAATAAACTTATCTTCCATCAGATCTTTACTCTACTACCGTGTCTTTGTCTAATTAGCAGTAGCCAGATTGGTCATGCTAATTAATAGTATAGTACAATATGTGTAAATAAATTTCCATCACAGTTTAAAATCCGTCTTAGAGAGGCAGAAAGTTTTATCAGATAGTAGTACTTTGTTGTATGCCAAGGTTCCTGAGCATGCACGCGTAGTTGAAGTACGCTTTAAACAATTCCCTCATTTCATATCGCAGTTTCATTGAATTGCTGTACGCTAAATGTTGTCAATCAATCGCGATTTTACATCCTATTCCTGTAGTCGTCTAATTTGCAAATAATCATTATTCCTTTAAACGGAATAAGGCGTAGTCTTATTGATTAGCCCCATTGGAAAAATGTCGTAAAAATAACGGTTTCAATAATAACTTCTTTTGTGATTCCACTAGAAAGCATATCGATTTTCTATAATATATATATATATATATATATATATATATATATATAATATATATATATATATATATATATATATAAATATATATATATATATATTAAAAATCATGCCAGCTTATTGCAATTATGTATCATTAACATTAGCGAACTGGGCGCTGTTCAATTTAATTTAATAAAACAGGCGTGCAATCTACAGATTTGAAATTACATAAAACGTGAGTTTTTGATGTACGCAACAGATACAAACTTCGAACTAATCTGTTATAGCTTACCAAATGAATGTATATGTTTCGCTAATATTCATGCATTTTAATCGCAGGTAGAGATAAATTACCACGTCTGTTCTGTCTTTTGGAATGTAAAGTTAATGCAAAAATTTGAGCTGCTGTCGCTCTTATTAGTTCTTCTTCAGCAATCAGGTTTTCTATCTGATTTTCGTTGTGTGAACAATTAATGTTTTTAGATAGTTTTATCTTTTGCATTCTGATGAATTTTCTACTGTAAGTATTGAAATTTATTTTGTGTATTACATTAGTTGCAAGTTAAGTGCGAAAAGCATATTTTATTGTTAAACTAAACACTCAAAGTACAAATAGACGAAAGGTTAGCTTTATCAAACAATTATTGGTCCGTTTAAAAGTATCTAAATTTCAGGTATTACATTTAATTTTGAAAGGCATAATCATTACAATTAATCTCTTCTTCAATACAACAGGAGCAACACGCGTGCTAACACATAATGGAAGGCAATTCATTGTTGTGACATAGCTAGACTAACAAAAAATCGCATTTACATTACAATCCATGTTTCGAATCAAGGTAATAGGAAATAGAAATTAATTTTTTTCTCCTTTTCCTAAATGAATAGGCCTACTAATTTAGAATAAATTCGCATTTATTTTCACAATTCTTTTTTTATAATTAAATGATTAATATATGATTCTCTAGGAAATAATTTAGCATTATAACATTAAATTTTAATTTGAATAAAATAAATTAGAATGCGCAGCAATAATCTAATTCGCTTCATCGTTATTTAATTTATAGACAGGCACTTATATGAATAGAACTCGTGGCATAGTATAATTGAACTTTTGCAGGATTTATAGTCCCATTTCTTTCTTCGGGTATATAGTAGGTGGCGCATTGAATAGATAAAGCTGTCAAAATTCAAATTATAATTTTTTAGACATAACCGTAAGCAAACGTCCAGTAAATGATGCGAAATGCCTATAAATTGGCTTCTGTAATTTGAGTAAAACGCTACCTACCACTGTAATGGCGCTTTTGGCAATAATTTTGATTAAGGTGCTGCAGAATATTGAATTCAGGCTTGCTGGAATGCACAACAACTTGATGTGTGAAGAATAACATTTTTGTTACACGTACTTCTATAAATAATCATATCTGGTCATGTGAAACATGCATCACGCAACATTTTTATTAAGCTTAGGTGTACGAGATTGTTTCCATATTTGGAAGCTATTTGTAGATGTTGGCAATTTTCAGAACTGTACAAAAAATTGTTTATGCAATCGCATTACCATGGGGAACGATTTAATGAATTTATAAAATTTAAGCTTGTATTGAAGCATCTGCAGATTCACCTCAATAGCACAAGCAGTTGAATCCGGCTTTGCCTTAAACTCAATACTTCTTTAAAAAAATATGCTCTCAAAATATTTATAAATAAAGTACTTAAACTAGTTAAGATTAAAAGTTGGAATAGCATGTTATTTAATTGTCGAATTTCGAACAGACTGAGATTTGACGCATTGATACAAACTTAATTCAGATGTCCATCCTCTGTACTATAAGTTGAAAATCATAATCCAGAATTGAAGCTACAATGGCGATCATGTACAATGTGTATTGTATACATTTGATTTGGATAACTAAACATACATTGGTTTCACGGGCGGTGATAAAAATTATTATAATCAAGGTTGCGATATTGATATAAGCACCTGACCCATTAATAACTTACATATGACAGTATAAACTAAGAATTGTACAGTGTAGTAGAAGCAATTCATCCAGTAGACCGGTTTCGTCCTTATTGGGAACTGATCATGTATTGGTCAGAATTATGCAGCAGGGTGGCTCATGCAGACTGCCCATGTTCGAGCCCTGTCCGCGGCAAATTCTGGCCAGTACGTGACAAGTTTCCAAAAAGGACGAAACCGGTCCACTGGATGAATTGCCTTTTCTACACTATACAATTCTTAGATTATACTGACAAATGTAAGCAATTAATGGGTCAAGTTCTTATATCAAGATCGCAACCTTGATTATAATAATTTGATTTTGATGTTTTTTTCTTGTTCTAAATGACTTTTTTTATGTGTTATACGTTTTGTAATGTTTCTTTAAACATCCCGGATATTTTTGATGTGTATGCAGTAGGTCCATTTAAAAAAAAATTCCGCAAAATGTATAATACTTCTATTGGTGTCAGGCACTTTTAGGACAATCCTTGTTGTTCTTCATCGTGCATGTAAAGTAGTATCTAAGTTGTAAAGGTGAAACTAATTTCAAATAATTTTAGTTGCTACGATTAAGATTAAATGTTTAAGTCATAGATACACTTTATTAAAACTGTATACATGTTTAAAATTTGCATTTTTTAGACAGACTTGCAAATTAAAGCGGCCAGTTGACAATTTGAAACATGGTAGTTTTTACGTTTTCTCAAACTGCCAACTGTCTTAGGCTATAACCATTTTCTTTATGGATGATGAAGTTTATAGTTAGTTTTCACTAACAATGCTACGCGTTTCACCTGTTTGAATGAAAGGTTTTGTGGTAATTTTGAGCCAAACGTCTAGATTTGACAGCGTATTGACCAATAAACATCCATGTTTTTAGAAGGGTAGGCTGGTTAATGCGTTATACTCTAAATTGATTGACAATGTCATTGAAACGTGTTTTGAGATACAATCTGAATATTCTCGTGCAGACGCCCTAGTCAGCGTAGGCCAAGATTTTTTCTTGAGCAAAATTTAACAAAGAATTGTATTAAGAATTAATTTTAAAACCAGTCAGCTTAACCTGTTTGTGAAATAAAAGTTTTACCTCATTCAACTAAAAAGCAAACGTAGCTGAATTTATTTTCCAAAAATTTAGTATATTGGTAATTGGAATATATGTTACTTTAATGTCAAACTCGATCTAATAAGGCAACTTACGACAAGAATGCACTATTTAATTCCTTACAAACAACTATGAATGCGCAGCAGGTTAAATCAATTATTCAAAAAAAATTTGTAGAATTGAGATAAACACAAGTTGTATACGCTGCACTAAGTGATTGGTAAAAAATAACAGAATGCATAACATTCTTCACATAATAATTAAATATCACTCCTCTATTTGAGTAAAATTTGCTAATTTACTCTGTTTATTTCATGCGAAATAATTTTTTTTAATAAACAAATGAAGTTCTGCCAAGTTATGTGAAATATTTTTGAAATAATTTTTACTGATTAAAACACAAGGAATGTTTATGAAGTAATTCGTACACGGACTACGTAAAATAAAGTTAATTTACTTTATCTTTCTTCTCCAAACCTGATCCATGAAAAGCGAAATCGATTTCGTTTTCACTGACGAATAGATTCAGCCACTGCATTAATATAAATTAAACGTTTATTGCGCAAACGCTTAGAACCAGTAAAAATTCAGGCATAACTGAAGTCAGGAAATAGTATTAATTCTTAGTAGTACCAGAGTGTTCATAGAACAACGAAGAAGAAAGTAATGAAAATGCTCCTCGTAAATTTAATTTATTTGAAATGAATTTTGAAAAACTTTTATAAAAGCTGAATATGTCCTTCGGTAAAACAAGCCTAATTATATTTTAAGGGGCCATTTTTTCTGTAAACCTTTACTACAAAATTATGTATATATATATACATATATATACACACATATATATATATATATATATATATATATATACATATATATATAATATATATATATTTATACACAAAATCCAGCAGTTATATTTATAAAAAAATATATATATATATATATATATATATATATATATATATACATATATATATAGGATCTTTCGAGACACAATATTTCCATATTCTGGTATCAGTTGTCCTCACCTTTAAGAATCCGCTGATCTTATAATTTATCAAATTTAGACAGTCTTAAGATAATTTTGTCAATTAGAATATAATCTTTCAGTTTCGCAAAATCTGCAAAATAAGTGTACCAAATGCATTAGTTCAGTATAATTCCAAAAACTAAAACACTCAATTAAAAATGTTTGCACATATTCAAATTTGTTGGCAAGTAATAAAATTAAATTGAGTGAAGAATTTAAAAAATTGATAAACACTGCAGAAGAAAAATGACATAATTTACAACTTAGCTTTATGAGCACATATAAGCAACTAAAAAACCAAAAATATAGTTTTACACACGAAGAAATGAAAAGGGCGCCAATAATGACTATTATATATATATATATATATATATATATATATATATATATATATTTAAATGGTGTAGTATAAACCAAACATTGAATCAGGTAGTATAGACAATTCATCCATTAGTTTGGTTTCGTCCTAATTGGGAACTCATATACTGTCCAGAATTTGTCGCGGAGGGGACTCGAACTCAAGCGCACTCTGAGACTCTATCCACTGTGCCATACGTGCCGCATAATAAACGCTATTTGAAATCATGTAGATTGTTTAGCTTTTCTACAGGTGGAACCTATTTAGAATTTCTCAAAACCTGAAGTGCCACCCTGCCACCGCTTGTTTGTTATTATACAATTGAGACCAAATAGCTCAGTGAAATCATATTTATTGAAGGCTCATTTATTATGTGTTGCGTACCTAAATTGGATCAGAAAGATAAATAAAGACAGTATGAATGAAAGTTATAATATCATGTTTAAATTCGTTTCATTCGTACTGGCGATATATCAGTGGGAGCCGATATTACGCCCATTAACCAATATAAATTTGAGTCAGGAATGTGTAGGACATTTGGACGGTACTGTCACCTATACGAATGTGTACACCTGCAGTAGAGCAGTCAAAACCATATAAATTCTTCGACAATGCGACTTCAGAGTCAACTCATTACAATACATACAAAATATAATTATACCGAGCCTATAAAGTGAACAAATACTATGGCTATTCTGCCAGTACCTGATACCAACACCATGGTTACCGAGTCGGCACATAGTTACAACATAATGGTTTGGAAGATATACTAAATTAGAATAAATTAATAATTATTACCAATTCTGATAAATAATTACTCCAGCAAAACCATTCATTCTGGTCCCACATGACATAATTTATTACTAGGTGCGCAACAACTAATACACAATTGCATATGTATTAGTTCTCCGCAAAAAAATGAATTAAATATTTAATGTTTTGTTTGTAATTAGCACACATCTTTAAAATGTGTAGGTTTTTATAGTAAAATTTAGTTTTGAACAGGCAAAATTATATATCATAAACTCTGAATTTTGTTTTGAAAATAACTATCTATAAGCTAATATATTAATTATAAAGTAGAAAGTAATATTGACATATATATATATATATATATATATATATATATATATATATATATATATATATGTTGTAACCAATCTCCTCTTCGTTATTCTAGCCTTTGTTTTGCGCAATTTAGACCACTACTTTTGTGCAATTTAGACCACTCCTTTTGCGTAACGTCATTTGGTGTGTCATCGCTTTCATTGTAATTGCGTCCGTAATTGATGTATGTGTCGCATTTTGCGAAGCGTTGGTTATTTTTAAAGGCATGTCAGTCATGTCTTTGTTCCAGTCCAATTTAATTTCTTTTTGAATTATTTTCTGCACGTTTAAGCAGGGCTTCAGCTTATTAATTGCAATAGCTTCAAAAGCCAGAAGCATTTTCTCTGTTTTTGCCTTGTAGAGAACTGAAAAATTGTTACTACTAACAGCATGACCTGTGAGTAGTACATGTTCGCAAATTGCTGATTTTTGTGCAGGAGCTGCACCCCTCTTTAATAGTTTTTGAGGGAGATGCTGATTTATTCTAGTTTCGAGCCTCTTTTTTGATCTGCCGATGTACTGAGCGTTGCAGGTACATTGAAATTTGTATACAGACAAAGGTGTTGACGTCACAGAGAGGCTATCTTTTTCATTCGTGCGCATCAGTTTTGTTGTGTTGAACACCACTCTCACCTGTATTGATGGAAACTGTGCTTTTGTCGCTCGAATTACTTTTCGTTTGAAGATTTCCGCTGGAAGATCACCTCCAAAGGGAACACTAAGCGTTACTATCTGGGGAGTTTGATTTTCTTCCAAATTGGCCACGATTTTGTTGCGTTGCCTCAAGTTGTATTCGATGAACCAGGCCGGATATCCATTATTTCTCAACGCTTCGCGAAGCAAATTTAGCTCTACTTCAATGTTGCCCGGTGAACAAATCCTGCGTATTCGTGTGCCCAAATTCATTATTAGGTTTCTTTTGTACGCCCTTGGCACACTACTCATATAATGGACATATTGTCCAGTCCAGCTTGATTTCTTGTGAACTGACCTTGAGAGAGTACCTTCTTCATCTCTCGTTATTCCTACATCTAGGAAGGATAAATATCCGTTTTTTTCTTCTTCTATTGTAAACTGGATTGCCTGGTCTACCTTGTTTATGTGATGTAGCAGTGAATTTGTATCTTCATTCTGTTCAACGACCATGAAAGTATCGTCAACGTAGCGCACGTAAAAATGAGCTCCATTGATAAATGGTTTCAAACCAGTTGTTTCTAAATGGTGCATGTATATGTCTGCCAATACTGGTCCAAGAGGACTACCCATACCTATGCCGTCAATTTGTCTGTAGAAGACTCCTTGGAATACGAATTGTACGTTGGATGTGCATAATAGAAGTAGTTCTCTCATGTCGTCCACTTCTATCATTGTTTCCGCTCCTGATGATCGTATATATTCACATAGGATATTTATAGTTTTATTTACTGGAATGCTAGTAAAGAGTGACTTTATATCGAGGGACACCATTTTCCTCTCTTTCAAATTTAGGTCGCGAATTTTTTCTACGAATTGAAAGCTATCCTGTACAACGTGGTCTATTCTTCCTTTCATGATAGGCTTTATAATCCGGCATAATAGTCTGGCTGCCTTGTGCTGTGGGGAATTTATCATAGATAAAATGGGCCTGAAAGGCGGAAGTTCTTCATTGTTGGTCATTTTGTGAACCTTGGGCAACCCATATAATATCGGTTGCGTTGAACCTACGGGCTTGGCGTGTTTGCATTCTGTAATAAAAGCATTTTTGTGCTCTATGTTGATTTCTTGTTTAGCCTCGACCTTCGAAATAATTCGGTTTAGAATCTTCGTTATGGAATTTTCTAATTTTGCCGTAGTGTCGCGTTGTACCTCTTCGCGTTTAAATTTTGATTTGTCATTTAGAATTTGACTATAATCCGTATAGTTCATTGGCCATATATATATATATATATATATATATATATATATAAAGCTTATAAGGCGAAATATTTTCAACAAAATTAGTGGTTTAGCATTTTTACTAATCGTGTGTTTAGGAAATTGAATACGAATGTGTTTTTTGACAAATTTGTCACAGAATTCATGTGGGCTGAAAATTTCATTTGGCTGTTCAACAAATTTCAATTGTGATTATTAAGAGTCAACCTCAAATTAAGAATTTTGTCTGCTAAATGTTCATTTACTATTTCGCCACTATTTTTGAAGCCACAAATCAATCATGTATTTGGCCAATCTCGCTCTTGCATTAGTAAACATTAAAAATAATTTCGTAAAGGATTTTGCGTTACCCGTTTTACCTAAACGCTTTCTAACCTGGTCTTAAGACAGTTATTTCTTTCCAATTTAAGAACGCATTGTTCAACTAAGTCTGGCACTAATTTCTCTACATAAAATAAATCGTTTTTTAAACTGGAACAGTTTAATATTAAAAATGAATGAACGCACCATAGCGGCGTATTTTTCTAAATACATTTTGCTAGGAAAGTATGTTTTACTATGCCATTGAAACCTGACCAATTATAATGGCGGCCTAGAAATTAAGTCAAGCTTACAAAAATTTTGGTAGACAAATCAGAATCCGTGCAAGTATGGAAAGTGTTCTGTGACAGTTGGCACAGAAATATGCTATTTAATAACGCGTAACTCGTTACTATGCACATCACTTCAGAATATATATTTCCGGTTTAGACGGATGTACGTGCTAAAATCAGCTGTGACAGCAATTTGAAATTAGTCAACAAAATGCAGTTGAAAAGACGCATGATCTTCATTACATATTATAATTTTTTTCACTATTCTACTATATGAGAACGGCAATAGCTCACATGTTAAAATTTAAAAAAATCAAGTTGGCACAAAAATCGTATAAAACCTAGGCCTTTACTGGTAGCAGGACACTGAGCAATATATCAGTATTCCGGTGCAGTTTTTTGTAATCAATCTGCGACGTTTTACCCACCACTAGTTTCGTAAAACAGGTTGGTACCTAAAATGGCAATTTTTGACTATATGAACAAATATTTCAAAATATCGAAATCATCGTAAAACGTGCAACTTTAATCAGAAGAAAAAAGGGCACATTGTAAACAAATAATTTTTTCCCACCAGAATCAAAGTCTGCATACTAACTTCAATCAAACAGTCATACAGCAGAACATTTATTTAAATAAATATATACCATCCTATATACGCATTATCTAAATCTTAAAGTAAAGTCTGCAATTATCTACAAAAAGTTTAGTGCAGTGTTTAAATTGCCAAACATTAACCAACATTTTTTATAGTGCACATAATTTGAAGTACAATATGTTTGGTAGTTCCGGCCGAATTGACTGATTGTACATCCGATTTGAAGTAGTTCACTTGCATGTAAATTAATAAGCACCAATACCATAAAGCTTTAGACACTTATACACTGAAATAATCATTTATAACACGTGTTTTAAAGTGTATGGAATGTGGTGTGCAATCACATTTAGTAATTTCTCTAATTTGAAGAAATCTTTCAGGGTGTAATCAAGCTTATTGTTGACCTCAACTTCTTTATGGCGTTCTATGATTAAACAATGCGCCTCTGTCTCACGTGGAGGTTAAAATATTCTTGTTGATGTTAATTCAGTAATCAAAAAAACTATGTAAACATATGCGTGTTGATATTTCGTTAAACTGTGAATAGTTTAATATAAACTAGCTGAATATCTAAGTGGCATGACTTTCCGCATAAAACGATGTTTATAAGCTACTTTTTCTGTTGTATATAGTTTAAAATAACTGCACAGTGGAGATATTATGTTTATGCTCGTATAAATTGTTAGAAATGAACATATTTTTAGTTTCGTGTGAACAATATTTGGTCAATTCTGACGTTCCACCTACTCTAAATGCCTCTTCCTTGACTAATTGTTTATTTGGCAATACGGAAATCGGGATTTTATCATAATACTTTACTCCAAAGTAACACTGCATACATTTTAGTGTAATAGTATCTGTTTGTATAGGAATTAATTTCCGGTACGTTTAGGTCAACACAAAATTAGTCCAAACGTCTGTATTTATTAAATTTACGGATGATTTTAAAAAAATCTAACTTAACATTTACATTTTCCGCGAATCCTTGTCGAAAATAGATGGTAGCAGATTGAAAAAGTTAAAGAAATGACGCTAATCATGTTTTCCATACCGCTTATCTTTGGCTCCATAATTAAGGAATATTGTCATCTGACGCTACATAGTCTTGCGATGTTATGTCATATTTTAAATATTTCTGCTTCCTTGGGATAAACTACTCATTAAATATTTCATAACATATCTATTTATATCAAATTATTATAAGCGTAATTTAACAATCAATTACAGAATAAAGTTAAATCAGTATTTAAAAAAAATTTCCTTTCTCGGTATCATATCTAGAAAAATCATAATTCTGTTTTAACTATGAACTAACATTTTGTCGTCTAAGAATAGCGAGAATTACGGCTGTGTTAATCTGACTTTATCCCAAAAGTATTTCAAAAAGCATCACATCAACATAAGTGTTCAGCCTTTAGTGATATAAAAAAGCGGGGGATTATTTATTACAGCATCATAGACGCGCTGCAATAGATTTTACCTCCAAAAAAAGATCATCTTCAAAAGTAATCGTACCACTGCTTCACTGAAAAATATTATACATCCATATTTCTATTTCTGTTACATGTTGGACAAATTTCTTTGCACAGCAAAGCTGAATATATAAACGAAATAAACTCTAAAAAACTTTTACATGGAGTATCTCTTGCCATATATCCTAAGCAACGTACAATACAAACTGATCCATGCTCAATTTTAAAGTTTAATTCCTTAGAAGCACCTTATTGCAGTCATCTATTTTACATTTTTGGTTAAATAGTTTCAAAATATACCATTGATATAGACCCAGACATCCAAACAGATGTAGCCCGGTTCGAGGTCCGTCCTCAGCAATTTCTGGACAGTAGTTGTAGAGTTCCCAATAAGGGAGAAATAAGTCTACTGGATGAATACTTAGTCTATACTGATAAAATATGAGTATACACATTTATATTCAAAATCCACAATTTCTAAGAAAATTCCCACTGCCTTTTAGTCAGGTTTATATCGAAATTGTGTGTGATTATTAGTGCTAAACCACTTTTCACTTTTAATTTTTTGCGCCAAAAATTGGTCTTTGATGTAGCTGCGAAATTTTGTCCGATGCCTTGTATTTTTGTGCAGGACACATTGTCTGTTTTATAAACGTTGAAATGTTATTAAAATTGTCTTTAGTAGATCTAGTTAAGTTATTGTTTACATGCTAGCGCTCATTACATTAGCTCTATTCTTTAGCAACTATTTTATTACTATTTTTGGTTTGCGAACAAAACGAGATTTGAATACCCCCACATGCCAAACACTGATGTTAGTATTCTTCCAGATTCTTTAATTTTTTCGAATATTTATTCGAAAAACTTATCGAATCTGGAAGAATACTAACATCAGTTATTACATTTTAAGAGTTTATATTCATTGTTTTTATTATCATATTTAATTAATGGGATAAAAATAGATCTCTCTTAATTTGTCTACCTGGAATTTTCTATTCTTTGATCTTCAAAGGCTAATTACAAATGATTTACTGACCAGCTAACACACTATGTGAGTGTTAAAACGCATTTATTTCGTAGTTACCAGATCCTAGGCAGTCCGCACAAAGAAATCAATAATAATAATAACAATAATAATGATAATAATAATACTAATAATAATAACAATAATAACAATAATAATAATAATAATTATTACTATTATTATTTTTAATATTGACTTTATACTATTGATAATAATGCAATGCAGATTTTGGAGTCTAATCGTCGCTTTGGGCTGACAATTGACCTACATACATTCTTGAAACTTCAAGAAGCTACCGCCGTTCATAACTGACCAATAAACGAACTGCATAAAAAATTACCAGTGATGTGGCAGAGTGAATAAATTCCAGCCAATTGTGAAACTTTGAGTCACGTTGCTTATCTTTAATCGAAGTAATGCCAAAACTTACTGCGCAGCTTTATATAAAGCACGTAATAAAAACCCAAAGAGCATCTCACACATAGCACTCATAGGTCGGTAGAATCTTGAACACTTTACATTTCCAGGTGTGCCGATTTTATTTGGCTTTGATTGATGAGTTCTTTCTTGTCCCTTCATTCTGAAGCCGTCCATCAGCTGCGTGTCTGAAAATAAGGTTGGAACCAAATTTTGCAATTTTTTTCCGAATTTTCGGGACTTAATTTCCAGTCCCATCTTCAGGGTAGACACCATACACACAGGAAAAAAACAACTTGTTGCAAAGGTGATTTTGAAGTCAACCCTAAAGACGGGATTAGAAATGAAGTCCAGAATATTCAGAAAAAACGGAAAATCTAGTTCCAATGTCATTTTCAGACAAGCAGCTGATGGACTGCTTCAGAATGAAGGAACAAGTGCGAACTCATCAATCAAGGTCAAATAAATTCTATTCACCTGGAAAGGTGAAGGATTCAAGATTTTACCGACCTACGAGTGCTATCAATTGTCCTACACAAGAAAAAAACGGAATTAAAACACAAAATAATGACAACGCTTCGCCATGTACAACAACATTTAAGCATCTCACAGATTACATACAATTTTAATAAAGAATCTCTCGCAAAACAATTTAAAATAGCCTTGCTGTCTTTTTTCACTTAATTATTAAAGCATGATTTGCTCAAATTTAGGATGAACTATTATAAGGAACACTTTATTGTGCTATATTGGAATTCCAATTTCAGTCGAAGCAAATTAAATTATCTACGTTAAAATGTTGGACACAATTATGAGACAGTTTCAGCTGACAAATAATCAATTAGACGCTATCTGATAAACGTTCAATTATAATAGCTATGACTTTGACAAACTTCATCTACAAAATTAAGAATATACAAACGTTACATTTGATAATGCAAGACAACCAGATAATTGAAGGCAATAAAGTGAAATGTTAAAAAACCCTCACATAGAGTTCGTGAAGTTGAATTTTTGATAAAATTTTATAGATGTTTCACATTTAGCGAAAATTTTCTTAAGATATTTACCTTTTAAAGGCCTAAAACTTTTATTCACGGGTATGAAAAAAATAACTCCTTATCTACATTATTAAAACTGAAAAGTGGTTTGTTGACATATCATATCTTCCATAGGAATCAATCTGCAGTCAATCTTGACATTAAGAATTATCTGAAGTGTTCGATGCTGTTTTTTGCGGTAAACAAATATATATATATATATATATATATATATATATATATATATATATATATATATATATAATGTGTTAGGTTTTGCTCACCAAGTAATAAATTCGTTAAATTCCGATGTGTTCGTTTGATTTTGGCTCATTATTTACTGATGATAATCGTCCGTATCTCATGGATAATTTCCAACAGACATAAATAAGTGAAGCGCAACTGTGTTATAAAGGTATTTTATTAACGTTCACTCCCTAAATTTCCAGATAGGGATCAAATTTGAATTCGTTTTTGACTCCGTTCCTGATTGATATGCTTATGGGAATGTTAGAAAGTAATAACTTTGAAATATTCAGTTGAACATAATCACACAGACGTTATGTTATCTTTTCGGTTATTCACCGCTGATTACGTACTGAATAGCTGTTTAATGATTACAACAATTGAAATGAAAATATTCGATTTATATATTAAAACTAAGAGAATGATACACCAACCTATTTTATGTGTCGCTAAAATAAGAACGGATGCCACATTTTGCAGATAAGTCTTTCTAAACAACACTTGAGCATTATTATCAATGCCGCGTTTTGCGTACGCGGGTAATAGCTGTACACGAGCAGTTACACAAAGATCCGATTTGTCACTATTTCCAATTTTGTTTTGTCTTTGATCGGGTTGACTCATTTTTACTTCAATTGGAAATGCGGTTCTATCACATCTTTGTTTACTGGCGACGTTTCGGTGCCTACTTTCCAGCACCATCATCAGGCAACACAACACTGATCACAATAGCAGATATAAGCAAATGTGGTAACCTCGTTCCAAAACCATTCTATTTATATATATTTGACTCAACACTATTTTAATCATAGAATTTGTCTCAGTAACTAAACTCAATATATAACTTTTTATAATTAGCAGACCAATCATTACCTCACCTATACCTCATCTCATCTCGTATGCAGAATATTTTAGGGGAGAGAGACAGTATCGAACCTTTTGTTATTTGTTATAACTGTATTGCTACTATGTCACGGTAATCAAAATTTAAAAATGCTAAAACTAAAACCTTGACTATCATATACTGTATTTTATTTAAAGCCGGGAACTCTAATGTATACAATGGTGTGTGAGGTATTGCGCACATAGCAACAAATTAGTTCAAATATGGAGCAGCAAGTAACGTAGATGGATGGAGAGTGAATGTTATATCGACGCTTAGGTGAACGATTAAAGAGAGAAAGATAGAGATAGCCTGGACAACTAACGTTTTTCAAAAAACTAATCGTAAGCACAATGCGAAGTTAATCAACTATTGGAAATAATTGCATAAGAATATTTGCTGATATGACTAAAATACTTCATTACACATATATCTAAATATAATATCGTAAAACCTTATATATATATATATATATATATATATATATATATATATATATATAAATGAGAGAGAGAGAAAAAGGACCATTGATAATTATTAAATATGAATAATTTCTATTCTTATTATATATTTATTTATTACGTTAGTCACACCTTATATCAATATATAAAATACATGTCAATATGTATAAAAACATATATATGAATATAAGCAACAGTATGAGACCAACATCCCTAATCCAATATATATATATATATATATATATATATATATATATATATATATATATATATATATATACGTTTGCATATTTCAAATTATTATTTTATTCTTTTCTTACTGTTTTTTTTATTTACCAATTAATCAAATTGTATATTTATTTATTCACACCTTATATAAATATATAAAATACATATAAATATGTATAAAAACATATATATATAAATATAAGCAACAGTGTGAGTCATATATATATATATATATATATATATATATATATATATATATATTATGTGTATAGAATAAACCTATCA
>JAQBSW010008820.1:0-32054 GCA_029291075.1 Eudiplozoon nipponicum
ATCATCATCATCATCATCATCCTCATTATGCCCAGCCACGCAAAAGCCAAAATTGACTAAAGTTTCAATGTCATGTAACCATATGAAATATATATATATATATTTATATATATATATAAAAATTGCGAGAGAGAAGAAAAGAGTACCATTTTACGATGAGCATATTTATCAAGATAACTCCCATAATTGAGGCAAAATAAAGCTCTACACAACGCCATCATGGCCAAGTTAGAATTTAGGCAAGGCAACGTCAGCACTATAGCTTCCTTACGGCTTTCACTGTATCAAATCATAAACAAACCAAACCTCGCAGCTAACTTAGCCATACTAATAAAGGCAAGTTACAAAGATGATTCTACTAGACGTCTGTAACAAGATTTCCACTGAGCTTGATTCGATGCTATTTTGCAAAGTGTTTATAACCAAGAATAATGATGCGCAATTAGACCCCTTCCTGGAAGACCAGTGGGTCCTATACTACCCAATTTGGATATAAGTAACTTAAACTGTTTCTGCCATGTCAAAATCTGCCCACCTTGTTTCTTTTGACAATCTGGTGCTGGATGAAAGAACAGAGCTCTACTGTGCAATCGAATTGAGAGCATAAGCAAAGCGTGGCCGAGCCAGCGAAGTCGATGAAGCCATATTTGTTATTCTGGCGAGAATCACTTGCTAGCAGACCCAAAAATACGTCTACAGTTATCAACGTTGGTTTTTCTTTGTTAGTAACCAACTTGTGCTGTGCTTTTAAAACAACGATGGTCGAATGCATGTAAGCGTCTAATATCATCAACTCTAAGAAGGTAAAACTGCGCGTAGATATGCACTGTAAACATGACCAGTAAGGCAGAGTGAAATGCTTGAGTTTCCCCATAAATGGCGAAGGTTCGCGAAGGCTTTTCAAGCGCTCGCGATTCTCATTCTCACTTCGTCAGACATATTGCCTAAGTTATTGATAGAGCTCCCAAGATATGTAAACCTGTCAACTATGTCTAGATCTTAATTCTGCAGTCGCAGAGTTGGAGTGAGTGGTGGGTGATCCGTAAAATTATCTCACATTTACAGGGTGCGAATTTCATACCGAGAGACGAAACCACTGCTAGATTGTCGAATAATAGTACGATAACTTCATCATCAGGGCCTGTGGCTTGAGATACACCATACCATTGACATTTGGTATCAATGCTATTTAAAATTGGTATTGTGCCTTTTGTCCATCCTTTTTCAACAGATGCAGAAAAAGATTGATGTCTCGTTTTTCGTAACACCTACTTATTCGATGCTTATCTAATAGAAGTGGTGTTGCACAAATGGATATTTGGCAAACTTTCACAATACTATTCAATTTAAAAAAATGTTAGGATGCATAACTGTTTTCACTGTTTGAAGGTAATGGTTTTAGGAGGAACACCGAGCAAAATCAAAGTTTTCCTTCTCTCGCATCAGTGATGGGCTTATAAGCAGAATACTCAATGATGGTAAGACTTGTTTCTACAATTTGTACATGATGGGTTTATATATTTGATGTAATATTTTTTTCAATTAAGAGCAAATTAATTTATAATTTAAAAATTCGACATTACATCAGCTGAACCGATATGACCAATGCACTCATATCGAATCATCAATTAGCTTTTATAAATAGACACCTTGGAATAGAAATTTTTAATACATATGAAAACTAACATTTGTACAAAAAATTTATTTGTCATGATAAAAAAATATGAAAGAACACCCCATCGGTAAAATTTAATAACCTACCGCATGTCCGTTAGACTGGTCAAATGGTGTGATTCCAGTGTTTTCACGTTGTTTCCAGTGCTCATATTGGATGAATTCATTTCCAATAAGCGTGTTTCAAGTGCCTGACCATAAAATATTGTTATTTGAAATAAAAATGAGAAATTTATGAAAAATAATGTTTTAGGTTCAAGAAATTTTACGTGCAGTATAATGTTCTTTGAAAAATGTATAACCAGCAGCCGTTATTTCGAGTTCTTCACTGTGAAGGCATTTTGGGGAATATTTTGCTCCAGAACAACGTCATTGGTCACACAAAAATATTAAAAGCCACAAAATAGGAACAGATTTAAATCAATCAACTGAGGCAAAATGTCGAAGTTATACTGCATTTTTCAAAAAAATTGTAATGACTTTGATTATATAAATTATTTATAATTCGTAAGATTTTCAGATTTATAATATTCAAACAACTACTAGATGATAATATGCCGATTTGATAAATAATTGTTATTAAACTGCTATTGCACACGAAATTGGAGTTTCTTTATTTGACAGCCCAATTGTTATGTCAATCGTGCATCTGTACATAAATAGAAATCTAAGTCATCAATATGAGCGTCAAAATGACCTATAAAAATTAAGTCATCCTGAATCGGTCTCTGCGCTGTGACTTGTTTGCAGGTGGATTCCCGCCGATTTACTTCTACTTCAAATTTTGTTGATTAGTAAACGCACCATATAGTGTGATAAAGCGAGAGATACTGCCAATAATATTGTTCAGTCCCGTGATTTGCGATCTAACATTTTACGGTTCCAAACTTTCCCTTTAGCTGGATAGCCTCGTCAGCTGGGCGCTTAGGGGATATTTATAGACTGTAACAGCCCATCCAACACAATAAGCGTTCCATATCTAGAGAGCATAACTTTGCTATTATGAGCGACTGTTTAAATACAATGAGATTGGTGGTTTTACGAGCTTGCACACCTAGTTTTTAAAATTTTTACGCTACTCGCGCAATCAATCTTTGTTTGATTTTATTACTTATATAAATGTAGCGAAAGCTGCGAATGTTTTATAATAGTGACGGCATAGAAATTTTGAAGCCCACATTTCCAGTAAAGCACAATATATACGTATGATTTCGAATGGTGAGATCCACATATTTAATTTCGTATTGTATGAATTGCAGTTTGTACCTAACTAGTCAGTTTGCCGTCGAGCTTTGATGATGATCATAGAAGGTAGAAACGCGTCAGGACATACGAATGATGGTAATTTGGCTATTTTTCGTGATTCTGAAGGTGTAATAAAACGCAACTGGATAAAACGTATTGACACGTAAATTTTTCTTTGGGCACAATGCAGCACTGACAATGTGGTTCTTGTTAGATAACGTGGATTTTATATTTAAAGAAATTAGCAGACAACATCACAGTTGATTTTAAAATTTGCCTAACTCAGCTGAAGCAAGACTAATTCGTCTCGGACTCACACGAGGCTGAAAATTTGACAACCAACTTATCCACAAAATATATAAACATATAAAATAATTCCATTTATATAGCAGAATGTAGTTTCAATTCATATGCCCATTATTTTGTTTAATTATAGCGTACCCTAATTAGAATTATACCCACCCAAGAGTATGAAGTAATCATGGGGAATTTTGGAATGAAGTGATTCTTTGAAAAGTGTAAATTTGAATTTTAGTTTGTTAAAGAAGCATATTTTATCTCATTATGTTTGCATAGATCTGTACAACATTTCTATTTATTTCGTACATTATGCTTCTCTTTGTAATATAACTTTTTGAGAAGTCAATCTGCAACATTAATTCGGATGTAATATAAATGCAATCGCCATATAGTATACAACTTAACGTAGATTCGCAGTTTAAATAAAAAAGAAAATATGCTCTGTTATAATTATCACACTACAGATAAACTACTGCTGACAAATATCTGAGAAAGTTTAATTAATGAAATATCAGCAAATTCGACAGAGTGGCTCAGTAGTTATAGAAACATTTTCTAAAACAGACTTGCTTAGGTTTTAGTCCTACCCGCGGCAAATTCTGGACAGTACATGAAGTGTTCCCCGTAAGGAAAATGTCGGTCTACTCGGAGAGTTGCCTTTTCTACCTTATACAAAATTTAGTTTATAATGACAAGTGTATGGATATAATGGAACTGGTTTTGATATTAAGATCGCAAGTTTGCTTTAAATAATTGCGCATGATGGTTTAATTTAAAAGTATTGAAAAGTATTTATTCAAAATATGTTTCTGTAAAACCTAGGAAGCCCTTTTTCATTTATTTACAGCGGATACTAATAGATTTCGTTTATACCTGATAGTATTGAGTTTAACTATATTCAATATTTTACATAGTAATTACGATTTGCGTTAAAATGTATGATACTTTGAACTAATTTCGATGCATAATTGTTTGTTGCGACATAATTCTTGAATCTAAACTAGTTCAGTGGAGTTTATTCCTATAATTTTGGAACGGAAATTCGAATAGCGACTTTCTTCGAATAAAGATCATGTTCATTAATATAAATACTGTACACAATTCGGTAAAACTAATTAAACATTCTATGAACTACAAAAAATCATCGATATCGCAGTTTTGTGAAAGCAGTCAATTAAATAAAAAAAATTTTCCTTTTAAGTTAAACAACAGTATCTTTTAATCTATGAAAAGCCAGTGTTATCATAATATACATAAGGTACAATATTGCCACCAAAACATGATAGGATACAAAGTTAGCACCCAAACAGTTTGAAAAAAACAATTTACCCTTAAACAAATCATGGCGGAAATCTAAGTGCCTAAACAAGTTATGAATGAGGTTGACCGCCCAAAAACGTTAAGACACGAATTTGGCACTCTATCAGGAATGACATAAAAAAATATTATAAAGAGTATAATACACAAAATTTTCGCCCAAACAGACACCAAAATATCACCAAAAATGGTCAAATTCAAAATTGACTCGCAAACAGTATAATACATAAATTTAGCTTTCAAATAGATTTAGAAACAATTATTACAAAAACAATGTAGGACACAAAAATGTCGTCCGAGTGAGATAAGACAATTTATTAACGCTAGAACAGAATATACCACATAATTAGCATTCTATCATTACATGACAAAATTTAATTCCCAAACAGAGTAAAAAAATTTTCGCACCAAAATTAGCATCGAACAACATAGCGACTGGCGGTAATTTTGCTATGTTGTTCGACCCCTGGTTAAATGCAATTGGATTGGTGTCTACTTCATGCTCGCAAATTTGATTTAAAGAAGAAAGCACAAATTGGAATCCAATACAAACAAATTGCGCACAAACAATATAGTACATGCAAATAGAGCCTGACCATATAATGTTACAAAATTTGCGTCCGAAAAATACAAAACACAAAATTAACTGCCAAAATAGTTTTTAAAAAAACTAGTCCACCAAAAAGGATAAAACACAAAATTGGCGCCTGCATGGGACTAAACCATAATTAGCTCTCGATCAAGATAATTTACAAAAATAACGTTCCTATAGTTTAATGCAGAAAATTAACGACCGAACATGATATACCACATTATTGGCGCTCAAAGATGATGAAACACCAAATTTTGCTTACATAGACGAACAGACTAAGTTGTTTCTCGAAAAGTAAACGATAAAAAACTGACGCTTGAATAGGAAAAAATACAAGATGTCCTTTAAAAAATGGTAAGAAACGAAATTAACATAAAATCATGATAAGACACAAAAAAGGGAGAACCCGAACGGGATAAAACACGTATCTGGCGCAAATAAGAATATAGCACAAAATTAACGCCAATAAATGCAAGGCAAAAAATTAACGCCCATAAATAGACGACAAAAAATTAGCGCTTAAACTCAATAAGACACAATATTAACAAGCGAACGGGACGAGACATTCAAATGGCGCTAAATCTGTGTAAAACCCGAATTTGGCGCCCAAACATGGTAAGTTCAAAAAACGTGCCCAAGAAACATAAGACTCGAAATTGACCCCCCAACGGGAAATGAACTAAAGTCATAGTCTGAACAGAATTAGACACTAAATTCTATACAAATAAGATTAAACACAAAATTAGCGCTCATACAATTTAAAACACAAAATAACGGAAAAACCATGTAACGATATAAAATTTGCGCTCGAATTGGTTAAGACACAAAGTTAACACTCAAACAAATTAGGTCAAAACAAGGCTCACGAGCGTGATGAAACAAAAAATTAGCTCCCGACCTGAATAAAACAGAAATTAGCATGCAAACAGAATGGGGTAAAAACCAAGACACAAAATTAGTTCCCGAACTTTTTATGGTATAAAACTAGCACTCGACCAGGCACAGATAAGACATAATCGGCCAAATTAAATAAGATACAAAATTGGCCCAAATTAAGATAAAACTCATCATGAGAAATTGATCAGAATAATATACAAAAATAGAGCTCAAACAAGATAAGACACAAAGTTGGCTCGCGAAAAAACACAGAATTAGCGTCTGAATGAAATAAGACACAAAATAGACGCATTTACGAGATAAGATAAACAATTGATTTCCATACGAAATAAGTCAGAAAAATTGCGCCCGAATAGGATTATACACTTTGTTGGCGCAAGAAAAAAAATATGGCACTAAATTAGCGCTCGGGCAGGATAAGGCACAAAATTGTTACACGATGAAGATAAGATGCATCATTTTTAACAATTGCGTATAATGCACAAAATTGGCACCAGATTATGATAAGATACCAAATTGGATCCCTAACAGGATAAGACACAAAGTAGGCACCACAACATAATAAGACACTATTTTTTACACGAGCAAGACACAACATCAAAGTAATACAAAAGAAGGATAAAACATATAACTGGCGCTGGATCATAATAAGACGCAATATTACTACCCGAACAGAATAAAACGAAAATTTAACGACCAAATGTACAGCACGCTTAATTAGCGTCTGACCAGAAAAGACCAAAAATTTGCGCTCTAATCATTTCATACACACAGTTGACGGAAACCCATTTGTTGGTACACGTTACTAGCTCGGTATGCATTATCTATAGTGAGTTGGCTTTAAAGTTGCAACGTCGAAACTTTTATATGAAGTTAATTCCATTATTTTTTAAGTACACATTCATATAGGAGATTGTACTGTCTAGATGTTTCACATTTCTTGATAAAATATTAAGTGAGTATAGGGCATACTACCGGCTCCTACTGATGAGTCGCCAGTACGAACGAAACCCATGTGTACATGAGATTTTATCTTTCGTTCATACTGACTTTGGTATACCTTTCCGTTCCCATTTCAACTAATTAGTTACGAGGTATGCAAAACCTAATACACACCTGCATAAATATTAGCTGTCAACAACAAACAATGTATACCTAAGATAAGATTCTTAAAGTTTGACAAACCCGTGCGCTATATAACAAACATTGATGAGATCACAATGAAATCACTTAAGCTACATAATGCTTGGAAATGGATCAGGAACTATGAAATAGATAGCCATGCATTCCATCGAATATAAATACTAAATGAAACTTCCCGACACGTCTGTCAAAATTCTTTTCCACTCAGTAAACTCACAGAAAGTTTCGGTCTATAATTACAACATTTTAACGTCAAAATATATCCCGGTGGAAATTCAATGGATATATTTCAAACTACTACCAAAAAATAAACTCAGTATCATTTCAAATATTTGATTTCACAAGCTGTCCTTCCACCAGTAAATTATGTTCTATACAAAATCATCTTCTGATACATTAAGCCACTGTTTCAGTCTAAAGAATCCTATCAGCATAAATTTTCCCGAAATCGATCATATACAACAAACATTAGCATGTTAATAGACGAAACACGCATTATTATCTCCTAAAATAACAATTACATTGTAATATATTTAGAATTATATCTAAGGCATTTGTTAAAATATCTCAGCATGAAATAGTGAAAGAACTTCCTAAACTAAAAATTTGCACAAACGCACTGGAGCTAATCTTTAAAAACGTTTCGCAAAGCAATCCGTTGTCACACTAGACTGAATGCCATCCCTTTCATTATCTATCCATTCTGGAGTTCCACTGAGCTATAATATTAAATTTGTTTCATTAAATAGCGTCACCATACCTGGTCATATTATCAAGTATGCGATTAATACCTTAATTATTTATCCAATAATGCAAACAAGTAAAATGTAATCGCTGCAAAATATTCGAGATGAATTCCAGACCATAAAATGCAAATTCTTAACAAATAGGCTTCAAAATACATCGCTAAATATGTTTTCTTTAAATTCGGTGAGTAAGCAATATTCACCGACGAAATATTAAGTTTAGGAGATACCAATTCTTAAAATGGCAGAGAAATATATAGAAGTAATTTTTACAAATAAATAGCATCATATTACTATCTTTACCTCCAGTGTATATGGCCTAGAAGAACGGAAATATCTCTAATAGAATCGCATAAGTGAAACGAACAACTGGACCCTCGTACCTTTAAGATCATTCAATTTTCATTTCCAAAAAAAACAAGAATGGATAGGTCCACGGTTTTCCTCGCTCAATTTCGGAACCCATTTTAAAATATGTTTCTAGTTTCAAAAATCGTCACATTATATAATCAAAGATTAAGTGCCACACGTAACTAGCACCCGATTGTTTTAAAAGTTTCAAATACGTTAAATTAACTGATCTAGCTCGACAATGTCGCACAAGCGCGACAATTAAAAACTCATTTTAAATTCACAGTTGATAAGGGCGTAACCTTATGATTTCTATTATATAAAAATTACAAACATATATTTTTATTTTATACTTACTTTATTTGCCAAAATACAGAATACTAAAGCATCGTTTTCCATTTATGTTCAACATTTACACCTTAACACCTTAACAATGTCAATTTCGAACATTTCATGGATGATATTATTGATACATGAAAGCCACTCTACTGGACAAAATCCTCGATGTAATGCGTAGACTTATTCTTCGCAAGTGAGAGCTCAGCAACATCGGAGTAATTTGGTTATTATAGTGATTCATAGTAAAATCAATTATTATGCCTGCAGTTGATCAAAACTGAAACCTTCTCTGTGATGAAACATTGTTAAATGTAATTAGTAAATAGGAGGCAAAGATAAGTCATCAAGATTCGCAACTACCGGTATCAAGACAATAGCATATAATGCCGCTATGCTAGTCACAGATAAGTCTGCGTCGTCCTACCAAAACTTAATCAATGCGAGTATTGAAATTTTGATAATTAATGTTCATAATATGTATAGTTTCTTCAGGTGAGTCTGTGGGTCTCCGATGTACCATAGTTATTAGCGATCTGCAAAACTACAATTATCAAGCCATAACGATGTTTAATCGATATAAACCAAGAAAATACACATTAAAGGGCGTGGTCAATTTTTCGTTCTTAAATTTTTTAAATGTTGACATTTTACCTAATTGCTTTAGGTTTAGATTTCTATTTTAGTCATATATACCATGTGAGTTACTTAAACAATCTTTTGTTTATATCAAAATGGTAATATCGATAAAAATTCAAGAGAGGCAAAAGTTTGAATTAAGTAGAAAAAAGACTTAAAATATTTTATTTTGAATGCGATTGATAGGGGAATTATCATGTATTACAATAAAAAGAAAAACGAATACGGTGTGACAGATACATGAAAAGAAGTTAGTAAACCAGGGAATTGATAGACTTTCAAAGAACATTCCAAATAATTTCGCTGTGCTTAAATAAGTTGTAAATCTATCATCAATAGATCTGAAGGATAACCAGAGAAAAATACTAAACCGCGGACTAAACACTGCAATTCCTATTCCATGCAGGCTGAGGATTGAGATTAATACAGAGACTGTGAAAATTACCCAGTTACTGTCAGAAAGAGATACAATAAAAATTTGTTATATGTAAACAAACTTAAAGTAAAGCATTATGAAGAAACATTCAAAACAAATTATGAATTAAAAGGTCTAAGATCGGAATTTATAGCTACAAATGCTATTTGTCTGAAGGCGAATAACGGTAAAGCAGTGGATCCAATGACCAAATAAAATTATAATGAAAAGATGTATGATAAATGAAATAATCCGAATAATTATGGAAAGATAAATAATTTCCTACGACCAAGATACAACAAAAATTTAAAACGTTGATCAATAAAATAATTAGGTTAATTGAATTAGAATCGCACGTGAAAACTCAGTAATACAATGAAATACAGTATCCCTTACCCCTTTATATTATACGGGTTAATGAAGATCCATAGACACGATATACCACTTCGGTTTACTGTGAATATACAAAATTTATCAATTTGTAAAATGTCAAAATTTCTTTGTTAAAGATTTAGAAAATACTCAGCATTTTGATATCATACACAGTAGAACACATACTTTAAAATATATTATGAACAAGTAAAAATTAGAATAACTCGATATACTGGAAAGCCTTAATATTGTACTCATATATAATAATAACCCGGTACAGGCTGATTTTTAATATGTTAAACGTATTCTAATGTATGCTTCCGAACTAATAGAAGGAATTGAAATGACGTTTAGAAATAAGATAGAATTTTTAAATCTATTTACATCCTCGACCTACTTTAGTTTCAGAAACGCATTTTAAAAACAAAGAAGTGGTGCATCTATGTGTAAATCATTTCCTAACCTGGCCGCAAACATTTGAATTCGCTATCTGCTAAAAATCTTTTACAAGAAACACCCTACAATACAAACTTGTTTTTGAGATTCCTTAATAACATTTTCTTAATTTAAATCATGAAGATAATTAATTAGATAAATTTCCCAATTAGGCCAATCTGATTGCTGTATTGGGATTTGCAATGGAAAGAAAAAGAAAGGGTAGTTTATGAATTACTGATGTAAAATTGAGACGGAACCTTTTCTCGTTAAAAATGAGGTCTATATGAAATGTACTCACTCGGATATCCTTCTCAATTCCCTCTCTAATCACTCAAATGAAATAAAAATAGTTATCTTAAAATCACGGGTATTATGAAGCCGTAAAATAGTGAAATTGAAATAAAGAGAAATTAAACTGAAGAGATTGAAAGATACATTCCTGGCAAATTTATATCTATATATATATAGTTAGATAATGTGACCGTAACCACTGAGCAGGTAAAATATGAAACACGGTTAAATGCAAAGTAATATGGTATTATCGGTTTCCATATTTAGTAGACAAGTGAAGGCACTAGCAGTTAAATTCAAAATCTGAAAGGCGCTTAAATAAGCACTTATATTATGCAATAAACTACCAAACAAGAAGAAAAAATAGAACCCCGAGTACACCAGAATTATATGAAATAATTAGCGCGGAATGAAATCGTATTTATATGGCATGTCCATGCGCTCAGTAAAGGTACAGAAGGGAGAGCATAAAATGGCATGTAAATATGAGCAAATTCATATATCACATTTAGCGAGATAATCACAAGATTTGGACCACTAGATAGGCCAGGAAGAATGTAAACACATTTCGGTATGCAATCTTAGTTAAGTAATCAATTTGTTTGGACAAGCAATCTAAATATAATCCAGAATCGGTTCTATACATGCAAAGTTTGAAGAATATTCTTCATGTCTAGTAATTAAAGAAGAATATCTCTTGACACCAAATGTTGGATCGATGAATTGGAGTTCGTAGTAAAACCTATAGAGATAGCATAATAATGAGGAAGGTAGTGCTAACGTATAGAGTAGGCGTAGAATAGATTTATAGAATTCCATCTCATCTATCGTAAACACTTTTGGCGTGTATTTTATCTCTATCTAGAGTGAAATCATGTCATTTCCAATTCTAATTGTATTCATTTTCTTTCTATTTTCATTTTATTTTACTCAAACCTTTACATTTGTAAGATTTAACTTATGAAGGATTTGAAAAGGCTATTTCTTCTTTAAGTTAACGCACTTTTTCTCCCCTTCTCTTCCTCTTTATTTAATTTTCCTTCTAATTTTAGACATTATTATTATATACACAAGCTTATTTTTTGCTTTTTCTCACTTCTGTTTTGAAGAAAAAAATTCCTTTCACCATATCAAGGTAACTAAAAATACAATACTTTAAATATTTTCCTCATTTTATCTGACGTACTGTGTATGTGATTTTTAAACAAGAAAATGAATATTATACACAATTATCAAAAGGGAATTTGAATGACTTTTGTTGTAGATATTTAGACTACTGATTACAAACAGGGAAATATATATCAGAGAAAATCACTGCATTTATATATATATATATATATATAGAGAGAGAGAGAAAATTTGTGAGTATATGTGCTGGACGTATAAGAGTTCAACTTCATGCATTTGACTAGTCGTGTGCAATCAGGAAGTAATTAAAGTACTTCTTTAACACTATCAAGTACTGTGTCTGTGAAAAAATTCTGGTGAGTTGATATATATATATATATATATATATATATATATATATATATATATATATATATATATTTATATATATATTATTTATAATGCCCATTATCTTTGAATATTACACAGTATATTTTTTTATTATGAGTAGAAGAAAAATTTAATAATAAAGTGGACAATGGCCGGTTTATTTCGTGAATAATAATCTACAATTTACAATCCTTCATTTATTTACCTCCTGCGTTTTCATTTGATTAGGTAGATGACAAAAGGTCTGAATTTAGGTTTTACTTCAATTCCTTGTTGATGATTCATTACAGGTTAATTTGTGTGCACACATATGTGTAAGTGTGTGTGTGTGTCTCTGTGCATGTAGGGATCATTCTGAATTTATTATAGAGTGACTTTGAAATTTTTAAAAATTGTATTGACGAATTGAGTCTTGACCATGCGTTTGCTTTGTTGGTCATTACGTTTGCGAATGTTTCTCCCAGTATGATGTCTTTTGTTTCACCTTGTTCTTGAGTTTTATTTTGCCCAGTGTATAACAGCGCAGAGAATGCGGATTGTAGTAGTGATCACTTATGTTTTTATGTTATTTCTGTCACTGTAAACAATGTTATTGAAATCGTTTACTTAGTTTATTTTTCTGTTTGTTGCCAGCTTGATCGAATGATATTTTAGGCTGGTCTAATAGTTGATCGGACTTGCCTGGATGCTAGTTAACTGTTGTTATCTTGGTTCATTCGTGGGCAGTCAATTAAAATATCATTTTCGTGAAGCAAAAGGTACCCGGCCTAAACATTCATAAGTTTCAGCAACGTGACATTTAAATCGAATAGCTGTCTTGGGCATGACGTTCTACGCCTATTTCAACTAATTTGCTACTAGATACACATTACCTTATACAAAATTTAATATTTAGTAGTTATCCGCCGCAAACAATGTATGATTATTATCTATTAAATAGAATGATGTCCTGATAAACGTGAAAGGTGATAACTGATGCTGATTAATGCTATAGTGTATGCATCCGCTAAAGTACCAGGTGTTCATAAATAGTAAAATTTAGCTGATCCAGAAATCCATTCTGTTGGTAACATTTACAGGTTCGGTATATATTTCGTATAGAGAGTTCACTTTGAAGTCACAATGTTGAAGACTCTATATGAAGTTAACTGCATTACTGCTTGAGTATACATTCGCATAGGAAATTGTACTGTACACCTCTTCTAAATTGCTTCATTCAATTTATAATGAGTTTCCAGTAATGGCGAAACGCATGTGTATATGAAATTATATATTATGTTCATGCTGACTTTGGAATATCTTTCTGGTCATATATGAACTAATTTGTCGTAGATACGCAAAACATAGTAAATACTTGCATATTAATTAGATCTCCGCAACAAACAATATAAGACCATTATCAATTTTGTAATTAAATGTTTTCTCTTCCAATTATATATATATATATATATATATATATATATATATATATATATAATATTTTTTATTAAGAAGAGAAAACACATTTAATAAACGTAATAGATTATTCAACAAGATTTAACAATCTTTCAGCTATATACGTTTTGGTTTTTCGTTAGTCAAGTGAGTAATAACTAGTGTGATTTTCAGTTTTACTTCTGTGCTTGTGTTTCTGTGCGTGTATGTGTGCCCATAGGGTCATTCGCATTTTACTACAGAATAATATTTGAGATCTGGTTATTCTTGTATTGATGAATTGAATTCCAGTAAGTGCTCGCTATGTTGGCAGTTACGTGTACGAATGTTTTTCATCGTGTGTTGTCTTCCTTTTCGCCTTGCTCAAGTTCATTTTGCTCCCTTGGGAACAGCGCAGGTTGTGTGGATTGCAGTCTTGATCACTTATATTATTGTGCAATTTCTGTCTGTATTCTCGTTGTCTGTGTTGCCGTTTGCGCAGTTGATTTTTCTCTAGGATTTTGCTAATCCGAACACATTTTTCTTGAGGTTTGTATAATGGGTGTTCGGGCATACCTAGATGCTGGTAAATCGTCGTTGGGTTGCGTGATCCATGGCTATTCGATTAAACAATAATATTGGTGAAACATTTTTAAATATGTTATGCCAGATGTTTGTTATTTTATATAAAGATCTTCATACATGTATAATAATTTTTCGTGCTTTGCTTTGTGTAGAATTGATAAATTTGTAAAATTTGTTGGGTTAACCGTCTCAAAAATATGCTCGAAATAGGGGATTTTCCTGACGGTGTGAAGAATTTTTTAATCAATTTTTGCGGTTAATTTTTCTTGATTCTATTGATCAAATGATTTGTCAAATGTATATACTACCGCATGTAATTGAAAATTTGTAGACTATAAGGAATTTGGAGAGAATTGGCAATTTATTCTTGGCATCTAACCTCATGATTATTTTTGCTCTGAATGTGATGTTAACTTTTGCATTGTGGAAATTCTCCTTAGTGATTCGATTTAACTACCATGCAATTATTGAGACCAACAGGTCGACCTTCAATGGTAAGTTTATGAAATTATTTTTTGCGGTATCCTCTGCAGTACGAATCGGACGTGTCCTGATTTTGATATCTATTAACCGCTCTGGGTAGTTTACTCAGGTAACCTAGATCATTTTTAACCTATTATTCAGAGCATAGCTTCCTGATTCTTAGCTTCTTTTGTAAGATTTTGGCACACTGCTATTATAATGAATGTAATGCCCAGTGAAAACAAATTTAACATGCATTACTTGTGCCAAATCACCATTTAGTAGTTAGTAGGATGTCTAAGAAAGGCAAAGTGTTGCCTTTCTCTACCTGGAAAGTGAATTTGATGTCTTGATTGGTTTCATTAGCCTGTTTGAATATTTTGGCTGGTCTTGCTTCATCTGGGTTGAACAATATTAGATCATCTATATACATTTTTTGAAAACGCACTGGTTAATTACGGTTTTCTGGCGTTTTTGTTTATGGCGGTGCATGCATACATCTGCTCGGAGAGATGCAATGTATCGTGCAATAGCTACACTATTAAACGCATGGTATATACAACCTTCAAATGTAAATTGAACGTTTATTGAACATGGTAATGTTAGCTTGGAAGAGTCTCTGAAGGTGTTCGTGTTTATGAAAATTCGTAATGTTTGAAGTAGTTTTCAGAGAAACTTAGCTTGTTTATCCTGCAGTGCATTGATCATTTTCATAATAGTCCGCATTGGAGGACTTCCTTAAGCCGTCACGGTTATATGATTTGCTTCAACAGGTTTCGCTTTTTGAATTTCTTCTATGATATCTGATCTGTGTTTGGAATAAACCAGTGACAATAAAACGAGTTTCTCATTTTTTTCAGAATAGCATTTATTTTTCATTCAATATTCGTTGAATCATCTTTCTTTTTGCTGTCAGGGTTGAATTTCGATTGATTAATTTTAATCTCATTCATGGATACTCCATAAGCACAAAAATAGAAGTGATCAACACTGCAATCCGCACAACTTGCGCTGTTACCAAGGAAGCAAAACTAAACGGAATAAAGTGAAATAGAGCACAAAACACGAGGAAAACCATTCGCACACGCACGAACCAACGAAGCGAACTCTTTAGCAATAATTGTTTGCGCGGGTGGTGGTAACAATTCTTTAAATCAAGTTTGCGAGCTTAAAGTAAACACCAATCCCATTGTATTTAACCATTCGTCGAACAACATAGCAAAACTACCGCCAGCCGCAACACACTGACGCGTTTCGACCTTTCATGATCATCATCAGAGTACGACGGCAAGCTGACTATCGAGGATCAAACCGCATTAAATATATATTGAAATCAAATTTAAATATGCGACTCTCACATCTAGCAGTCTCCATACATTGAACTTGACTGGAAATTTCGGCTGCACAATTTCTATGCAGTCACGAACATTAACTGTTTGCAGCTTTTGCCACATATACATATATAGGCAATGCAATTTAACAATAATTGACTGTTCGCGTGGTGGTATCTCTTGATCAACTTTCCGTTCATCAATACTAGAATAACCGGATCTCAAACATCACTCTGCAAGAAAGTGAGAATAATCACTATACGCACACAGACACGCACAAAGACACACACGTAGAAGTCAAAATGAAAATCAGACTAGTATCCACTCTCTTTGCTAAACGAAAAACAAGGTATAAACTAATTAAAGATTGTAAATTTTGTTGAGTATTCTCGAGATCCGCTTTGTTATTAAATTGTTTTCCCTCCTTATAGAAAGTATACCGTGTAATATTGAAAGGCAATGAATATATATATATATATATATATATATATATATATATATATATATATATATATATATATATATATATAAATATATATATATATTCTTATAATTAGGAAAACAACTACATAAATAACAAACTGGATAAAGGCCATTTATTTCGTGAATACTAAACATTTCTTATACAATCATACATATTTATACATTTTGGGTTTTCAATTGATTATGCTATTGGTAACAAATCTGACTCGTTATTACTGTTGTTTCTTGTTTTGACTAGTTGGTGAGTGTGCATGCGTTTGTGTTTGTGTTGTGTATGCGTGTTTGTATGTAAAGGTCATTCTCGCAGTATTGCTAAGTGATGTCTGAGATCTTGTCATTATTGTTTTGGTATCTTGAGAGTTAGCCATTTGTGCACATTGTTCACTGCTACATATACAAGTGCTATTTTTCCCAGTATAGTTGATCGTTTCACTGGGAAAAATAGCACTTGTACATGTAACAGTGAACAATGTGCACAAATGGCTAACTCTCAAGATACCAAAACAATAATGACAAGATCTCAGACATCACTTAGCAATACTGCGAGAATGACCTTTACATACAAACACGCATACACAACACAAACACAAACGCATACACACTCACCAACTAGTCAAAACAAGAAACAACAGTAATAACGAGTCAGATTTGTTACCAATAGCATAATCAATTGAAAACCCAAAATGTATAAATATGTATGATTGTATAAGAGATGTTTAGTATTCACGAAATAAATGGCCTTTCTCCACTTTGTTATTTATGTGTTGTTTTCCTAATTATAAGAATACTGTGTTAATTAAAACGGCATGGATATCAAATATATATATATATATATATATATATATATATATATATATATATATATATATATATATATATTCATCTATATAAAAATAGTTAATGAAGCCCTTATATTTCTATTTGTCTAAACCTTAGAGGATTATAGTTAGCGCTATTTGTATGAATCATAAAAGATATATAGGTTAGTTTGACCTATGAAACTGATCAAACGGCTTCTAATATATATATATATATATATATATATATATATATATATATATATATATACTAATGTATATTGGTTAGCCTTACCTTTATGTAGGGCCCATATATCATCCAATTAGTCCTAAAGTTCCAACTAACCATCCCCAATCTGTCATTACTGAACAGATACCACATTATATAATAGTTAAATACTGTTTTTGCGGAGAACTAATATATATGCAAGTATGTATTAGGTGTTGCGAACCTAGTAAAAATTCGACAATACCACATTAAATGAGGAATTGGTATTGAAATGAACATTTATATAATTAAACGAACATTGGATGTGCGGGCGGTGATAGCATTTAATTTTAATCAAGGTTTCAAACTTGATATAAACACCTGACCCATTGTTTACATACGTTTGTCAGTATAAACTAGGTATTTTATTGTGTGGAAAAAACAATTCATCCAGTAGACCTGTTTCATCCATATTGAAAACTCATCACGTACCGTTCAGAATAAGTCGCGGAGAAAGCTCGAACCTCAGCACGTCTGCTTCGAGATCTGTTTCTTTAAACACTGAGCCACTCCGATGCACACTACACTGCACACTATTTTCAGTTATATACTAACTAAAGTAAATTGGTTAGTCTATTTTTCCTCTAGGTGGAGCTCATATGGCATCCATTTAGACCCAAAGTTCCAACAAACCATCTCCAATCTGTCATTACTGAACAGAGACCACATTATATGGGGAAGTGGTATTGAAATGAACATTTATATAATTAAACGAACATTGGTTGCGCGGGTGGTGATAACAATTATTATAATCAAGGTTGCGTTTTTGATATAAATACCTGACCCATTAATTACTTACATATGTCAATATAAACTAAGAATTGTATAGTGTAGAAAAGGCAATTCATCCAGTAGATCGGTTTCAACCTTATTGGGAATTCATCACGCACTGTCCAGAATTTGTCGAAGTCTGGGCTCGAATCTGGGCACATCTACATCGGAATCTGGTGCTCTAACCAAAGAGCCATCCTGCCACTTTCTACACACAATTTTCAGATATATACTAACTAATGTTTATTGGTTAGCCTTTCCTTTAAGTAGAGCCCATATGGCATCCATCAAGCCCTAAATTTCCAAATAACCATTTTTAATCTGTCATTATCAAACGGATACCACGTTACATGGGAAAGTGATACTGAAATTAACATTTATATTATTAAACGAACATTGGTTGCGCAGGCGGTGATAATAATTACTTTTAATCAAGGTTGCGAAATTGATATAAACACCTGATTCATTATGTACATACATTTGTTATTATAAACTACTTATTGCATTGTGTGGAAAAGGCTATTCATCCAGAAGACCGTTTCGTTCTTATTCGGAACTCACCGCCCCAGAACCACTGTTCTTTAAATTATATAAATGTTCATTTCAATACCAGTTACCCATGTAACGTGACGTCTGTTCGATAATAACATATTGGGGATGGAAATTTGAAATTTTACGGCGAAAAATTGTGTAGTGTGCGACTGGCTAGCTCAGTGATTAGAGCACCAGATTCCGAAACAGACATGCCTAAGTTCGAGCCCTGACTTCGGCAAACTCTGGACTGTACATGATGAGATCCCAATAAGGACAAACCGATATACTGGATTAATTGCCTTTTCCACACTATACAATACCTGGTTTATACTGGCAAATGTATGCACATATAGGTGACTTGTTTATATCAAGTTCACAGCATTGAATAACAGTAATTCTTATCACCGCCCGCGCAACCAATGTTCATGTAATTATATAAATGTTCATTTTAATACCACTTTTCCATATAGGGTGGTATCTTTTCAACAATGACAGATTGGAGATGGTTATTTGGAACTTTAGTGATAAATGGATGCCATATAGGCTCTTCCTAAAGTAAGGTCTAACCATACACATTAGTTACTATGTAACTGAAAGTTTGTGTAGTGTGCGGCGGGGTGGCTTAGTGATTAGAGAACCAGATTCCGAAGCAGACGTTCCCAAGTTCGAGCCCTGACCGCGGCAAATTCTGGACAGTACGTGATGAGATCTCAATAAGGACGAACCCGGTCTACTGGATGAATTGCCTTTTCGACACTATACAATACCTGGTTTATACTGACAAATGTATGTTAATAAAAGGTCAGGTGTGTATATCAAGTTTGTAACCTTGATTAAAAGTAATTGTTTTGACGTTTACTTATTTGATATAACTTGGTTAACTCTTGCCGTTGATATTGACAATCTTTTTCTAATAGTAGACTTTCCTATTTTACGGAATGACAGAGAAGTAGGCCATAGAGGCAAGATTAATTAATACGTCAGAATTCTAGTCATAATGTGTCATCTATTAGGCACCAAATCGTTAAATCCTTGATTGCAAATGACGGATTCAACTTTTGACTACTTCAAACAGCAAACTTTCCAAGCATTACGTTTTTGGCGACATTGACCTCATTAACGCCACGTAATGTAATGTAGAGTCAGGCAAATACTTTTTGCTGCTGCAAATAGCCAACATAATATTTTACTTCATGAAACTAAAATGCGGTTAAATATTTCCCTTTGAATGAAATATTAATTTAATTACTGCGATGCAAGACTTCCTCGAAGCTTGATTATTACCAAGTTTCATTTCATACCATACTCAATTCCTGTGCCTCAATAGAGGCCTTAGATATTTAGCTTTTACTGACTATAAAGAATTAACCAAATGTGCTGCTTAAGTCAAATCATTATCTTGATGAAATAACGTCGCACTTTACCCAAGTTAAAGAGGACATACTACACCCAAATTATCCACATTCTCAATCCCTATAAAAAGCGCAGAAATATCTGGCCCGTAATTTCAAGTTATGCAGTTAGAAATAAACCCATTCTCTTTCTGCTCAGCTTGTTAAAGATCTTTATCGCTGGAAAAGCACATCTGAATGTTCTCAGCTTCATTTTCTTAAATTCGCCATCATCAAAGTTCAAATAATTCACAAACCCAAAAAACTTTATACTCATTGACACAGTTGATAAATGCTTTGCAGAACAGTATTTGAGCTGTCTTCCGAATTTTTAGGATGCGCCTGGTATATCAACAGTGGTGAAGGATGAAAGTGTTAAGGGGAGCCTGCATTAGTTTTATATTTGTTTGCCTCATTAGTTTTTTGTAAACTTGTGATGATGTGTGAAATGGGGAGGATGACCGCCAAATGCCATCGAAATATTTTGAATTAATAACATGATATAAACTGTTGTCTAAAGACAACCGTACGCGTCCTTGTATGATGATAACCAATATGATGTCTTCAAATTTGGTTTAGAATGCCATGAATACAATGCGGTTTTCGGTGATTTTAGCAAACATTTAAACTGTGAAATTTTCTTTTTATTCTTGAACAATGACTTAAGGGAAGCCATAAAAGGTACAACTAGAATTTTGTTATGCCTAAATTATGCGTACTTCGAAACAGAATTGGCTTGCTACTATAGTACGAATTTGCTCATTAACTTAAGGAAATTTATCAAAAGAAAATTATTTTTAGACGGAAATATCCTAAAACTAAAACTCAATAAATCACGGCAATGAACGAATATGTTGTGTTTAAAATAAACTATGATTGTTGTGTAATTTAGAAGAATCGTTGATTACGATATTTAAATACTGTTTGTTGCGGAGAACTTATATATATGTATATATATATATGTATATATATATAGCTGAATAAACATACAAATTCATTTTTAAGCGATAAAACATAGCCCAAAGCAGAAAGCATTTCTGTCCACATCGACTGCACTAATGTGCATCGTCCGTTAAGATGTCCTTATTCTGATAATCGATAAATTTAGCGAATAAATTTAATAGTTAAATACTCAAGTATGTATTAGGTGTTGCGAACCTAGTAACAAATTAGTTCAGTTGTGACCAGAAGGATAAACCAAAGGCAGCATGAACAGAAAGTATAATCTCATGCACATTTGTTTCGTGCTTAATGGCGACTCATCAGTTGGAGCCGGTATTACGCCCTTTAACCACTATATATTTGGGTGAAGAATATGGGATATTAGGACGGTAAATCTCCTTGACGAATGTGTAAACCTGCAATATTGAAGCTAACATCGTATAGTCTACGACAATGCGACTTCAACGCTAACTCACACTATATAATATATATACCGAGTCTGTAAAGGATACTTACACTATGGCTATTGTGTTAGCGACCGATACTAACATCATTGTACCGAAAAGGTACATGGTACTAACACTATGGTTTCCGAGTCGGTACATTGTACCAACCCGATGGATATCAATTTATGCTATAGTTCACCGAAATTGAGAATTTAAAAAATTTCTGAACACCTGTTACTCCAGTAAATCCATATACTCTGGCCTTGATCGATGTCATTTATCACTTTTTGCGGTAAGCATGACATCATTCAATTCAATATATAACAGTTAAATACTGTTTGTTGCGGAGTACTAATAGATATGCAAGTATGTATTAGGTGTTGCGAACCTAGTAACAAATTAGTTCAGTTGTGACCAAAAGGGTAAATCAAAGGCAGCATGAACGGAAAGTATAATCTCATGCACATTCGTTTCGTGCTTACTGCCGACTCATCAGTAGGAGCCGGTATTACGCCCTTTAACCAAACAATATTTAACTGTTATATATTTAATTTAATGTCATGCTTACCGCGAAAAGTGATAACTGATATCGATTAAAGCCAGATTGTGTGGATTTACTGGAAGTAACAGGTGTTCAGAAAATTGTTGTGAATTCTCAATTTCGGTGAACCTATAGCATAAATTGATATCCGTATGTTGGTACCATGTTTCGACTCGGGATATAGTGTAGTACCATGTACCTTTTTCGGTGTTAAAATAATGTTGGTATCGGTTACCAACACAATAGCCATAGTGTTAGTATCCTTTACAGACTCGGTATATATATTATATAGTGTAGTTAGCGTTGAAGTCGCATTGTCGTTGACTTCAGATTATGTTAGCTTCACTATTGCAGGTTTACACATTCGTCTAGAAGATTGTACCGTCCTGTTATTACACATTCTTTGACCAAATATATAGCGGTTAAAGGGCGTAATAACGGCTCCTACTGATGAGTCGCCAGTAAGCACGAAACGAATGTGCATGAGATTATACTTTCCGTTCATGCTGCCTTTGGTTTATCCTTCTGGTCACAACTGAGCTAATTTGTTACTAGATTCGCAACACCTAATACATACTTGATTGTGATATTTGTTTGAAATATGAACAGTAATGCTTTTTTCCTTCTGTGCCTTTACTGCTAACCTGTATCATTATCAGGCCTCTACTCAAACACACAGTACAATGCTCACGATATCATATTTAATCATAGTTGCTTAAATCCGCACCCAGCCAAAATGAAAAAAACTCGATGCATACTTGGAAATAGGGATCAATCGGATCTGTGTGAAACTGACTGTGCAAAGCGACAACCCGCGAATGCAAATCGTGGATATTCTGTTTTCAAGGTTTTCGCTTCTGAAAAGGTCACGATGGCAATCAGTGAGACGGTGAGCACACATTCATTGTTGTAATAAATTTAATTTTAACACAATGAACAACAACAAATAGTGCCGAACGACATGAGAAATTTAGTTTGAGATAAAGTGCTCAGGAATTTAGTTGTTCTAAGTTACAAGATCATTGCGGATATATGGGTTATCTGAGCCTGGCGTTTTAAGGGCTCTCTTATGATAGTGACAAAAGAGCCTCTACAAAAGATGGCGACCGCACCAGGATCCAATATGGGGAAAGATATGCTAATGATGAAGTTAGCATTAGTCGCAATTATGTAGACAGTAATATCTGACTCACCATATACAGACTAGATGACCGTTCTAATTGAGTTGACAACGAAAACATGTTTTTTTTAAACTAAGAAGAATCCCCGATCCCACAGAAATGTTTGTCTCGACCTGGTGGTTATTGCCTGTAAAAGTGAAAAGAAACCTATCTAGATACCGAACTATTTAATTGATTTCAGCTTCTAGTAGAAGAAATTCACCGACAATATCAACCACAAAGGATGAAGTAGATGACTGACTTATTACGTCAGTCAGAATTTTATGACAGACTAGTTTCAAAATCCTTCGGGCTTGATATTTCTGAAGAAGTTGTGAATAGTATATTTGTAGCAGAATTGCCTGCTAGATTAAGAATCATTTTGGATGCCTATGATACAATAGAACTAGAGTGGCTAAAGAAGTTCAAAAGATTAGATAAAGTGTATCACTAGCAGGAACCTACGGTATATGTAGTAACAGCAGACTCACACCTTGAGCAGAAACACAGACTAATGTTAGTTAGACTCCTGACCTTATAGAATGAATTTAGTGCCCTCCGAATAGATGTGTAGTCGGTGAAACACAAGGTAGAAAACTTAAGCAGAGGTATGGCACATTCTCGGGCTCAAAGGCAAAATTTCAAGTACCAAAGAGACGAAATGCATGAGGGTGTTCAAGGACCACGCGAGTATTGCATTTCGCACCGTAAGTATACTGAACTTGAGAAGTGTCAGGACGAAGGATGCAATTTTCACCGGTTGGGTCGTTTCCGATAGAAAAGTATCTCGTCATGTAGCCGGAAAACCAGATAAACCCCCACTAATAGGAGCCGTAATGGGGGTTGTGCATGCTAGGCTCCAAGGAGTGCGTAAACGAGGCATCCTAGGAACATTGTAGTTAGTGTTATATTTCGGATAGAAGAGAATCTTTAGGAGATTGCTGGCCATAGCAACAATAAGTTCGTCATAGCGGACGAATTCAGTGGATTAAAATTCTTGATAGACACGGGTACCGAAGTGAGCATAGTTTGATCTATTGTGGGGTAAATTGATAGCCCTACATTCGATTATCAACTATGGTCCGCCAAAGGAAGTCCAATTGTTGTTAAGAGCATTAGAAAACTGTCAGTGACATTTGGAAAAAATCTTTATTTACGTGGAATTTTCTGTTTGCTAATATAAAAAAACCACATAATTTGGATCAATTCTTTTAGGCATTTCAACTTTGATTTTGATCCCAAGACCAGGACCATTGTACAAGGCGCGGGAATAGTGACTTAAACTGAGACTGGAACCCCAGTAGTTAGGTTAATGGGACTACCCATACCCGTCGTCGCCGATGACTTGGCGGAAATCATCGAGAAACGCCTGTCCGCGTTTCTACTTTTCAATTCTAATCGGAATGTATGGATAACAGGCATTGTTACAACATAAAAAATAAATCGTTATTTAAGAATTTAAACGATTAAAGAAAGAAGGAATGTGTAGGCGTTCAAGTTCAAAATTTTCATCTCAAAAAGTGGTAGTTCCAAACCTAAACCAGGACAACGGATGATTTGTGTTAGTTTTCTTCTACTGAATTCTGTTATGAAAGGTGATTCGTAACCTCTACTAAACAAGAGTATTTTGTTCAGGGATATAATGGGGTATGAGGTTTACACTACTTCAGACATGCAGAAAGCTTACTATCAAGCACCGATGGAGGCAGAATCCACACTGTTCACTGCAGTGAAATTTCCTGGAGGAGGATCGCATGAATTTTTATGTATTCATTTTGGTTTGAAGACTGCAAGTCAGATATTCCATTTGCTGGAGTGTATATAGATGACATCATTAGATGTAGTCAATCTATAGAGGAAAACTTGGAGTACTTGGACGCTGTATTATCTATGCTGGAATATTATGCATTAGTAGTCAAACCAGAAAACGCAGGATTTGTTGCTCAAATGTGAAATTACTTGGACATTCCATTTCCAAGGATGGAAAAAAACCTTTGGAAGATAAGGTTTAAGTGACCACACATGTGCCAGAACCCAGAATTGTACGACAACTGCGTAGATTATTGAAAATGATTAGATATTGCCTTCATTTTATACCACCTTTAGTTGGAATATTATGGTCGTTAACTTGACATTTCTTTCGTAAACGGAGTACGTTGAAGAGGTCCTGGACTATTAATTTTAACCAAGGCAAAAAGGAGAAATTACAGAGTTTCAAAGACCTGTTAAGTCAAATCAACACATTAACACCTGTGGACTGGACTAAGGCGTTGGAATTTTCAAAGATGCTTCCAATGTAGTCATAGAGGCGATGCTGCATCAGAGGGATAATGGCATAATCAAGCCGATAATATTGTATAGTTGGAAACTTCAAGATCATGAAAAGCGATGTTAAAAGCTTGGGAAGAATTTAATAGCGGTTTATGCTTCAGAACTGCATTTTGATCACCACTTGGATGGACGTCATTTCACGATATGGACAGATTATAAGACGTTGATAAGTATCTAGGGAAAGACGAACTGATTTAATTATTCTCGACGGGTGAATTCACGAACAACCTGACTCGCAGACTTTGATTTTACCATTTCTCGTATCTCAGGAAAACTGAATGCGTTGGCATTTAATCTCATTAGATCCAACGTATCAGACGTAGATAATATCCGGTAAGAACCACTCGTCGGCTCTGTTGCATATTATAATGGTCCTTTCCAGCAATTGATTTAAGCGCAGGTTGTTGATCCTTAAGTATATGTGTTGGCTAGGAAATCCGCGTATACACACAAGAAGGTTGCAGCTAAGTGGTTACAATGTGAAATCTCCACGATCCAACCTAGATCCTATGTATCATTAGTATTAAGGTATAAGGTAATTCAACAGCTACATGAATTTGGTCATCCTTTTATTAAGTCAATTATCAGGATGGTCACTGATAGATAAATATGGCATAATTTGCCTGAATATATAATGGCTTGGGTAAGGATACGAACCAGTTGTCAAACTTGTAGAATTTGGCGTCATACTAAAACCGAAGTTTAAACGATTGGTACACCAGCTGGTCCTTTCATGCATGTACATATGGATATAGTAGAAATTCCCAAAGTTTCTGGCCAGAGGTGTTTAATTGCGATGCTTCATCATTGTAGTCGTCAGTTTGAAGTGGCAATCCTGAAGGAGATGACAGCTTAAGAATTCTTAGATAATTGGGTTGCACGATATGGTGTACAGGGAATGGTAACTAGTGATCGTGATAGTCAGTTTTTGTTTGAATTATTTATCAGATCATTTAATGCTATGAGGATAGAATTAAGAAAAACAATTGCATATAATCTCAGAGCTAAAAGGGCTGGTTGAGAGGGTGCACAGAGAGCAGAAGGCTGCCCTGGAAGATCCAGTTGGATATATAGTTTCTCTTACAATGCAAAACAGATACAGAGAACTGTTAGGAACATCCATGGATATTTTCTTATAGAAACTCCAAGCTGTCTCAACTGGGCCTCTATTTCAGTAGAGTGGTTTGTGTGAACATTGAAAGACAAAATGATTCGTTTAGCGCCAACCAAGACTTAAAATCCAAGTTCTACATTCTATGCATCCTTATATTTAAAATTGTCATCTGATATATATATATATATATATATATATATATATATATATATATATATATAACGAGACCAGACAAACTTGTCTTGGCCATTCAAATTTCAATCGTATAACTGATAAAAATGTATATGAAGAAGTGAATAGCACAGTAAAATGTGTAGCACTCGATCGCTGTATTCCACTGTTAACCTGGAGAGATGAGGAGACGGAAGAACGATGCCCATCAAAGTTTCAAGAATATGAGGAGAGATCTAACTCGAAGATGTGTGAAAAAGAAGAACAGACAAGTAAATGTGAAAAAGACGTGAAGAAGACAACTGAAGTAATAGATCAACAAATTAGGAAAGTGAAACCTAGCAAAGAACCAGCACGACATGTTAAGACTCGTATGGAAGAGTGGTCAAGAAGCCGAAGAATGGTGACTTCACGTTATATCAGTAAACATCTTACACATAAGGGTGTATGTGGAGGTCAGTTAACTTGTAAGAGTTAAACTAATTCATATAAAATAAATAATCTTTTATTCGTGGACAATTAATGTTACAGCTAGTTTCATAAAGCAACATTTCGATTTTTAATATATTAATTTTGTGAAATATTTCTTTGTGCATATTGTCGAAGATTTCGACTTGTTTTTGATGACTTCACAATTTAGACTTCTTGAGATTTTGAGTTTCGTGGTACGTTTGCTGCACGTTCCTGGCTTAACATTAATGATAACTTAAAAGTAATTTGCGAAGCAATATTTTGACAATAACTTACTGCAGTTGTCTAAAAATTATTATTCATATTGATATTAGGGAAAGGATCTCAAATTCGCTTCAGGTAATAATCGTGGATATTCTGTTTACAAAGTTTCTTCTTCTGAAAAGGATCCTGTGGCAATCAGTGATACAGTGAGCACACATACATTGTTGTAATAAAAATATTGAAAAACATTTTATTTTAACATAATGGATAACAGCAATATGTGCGTGGATACAGATCAATTAACAGAAGGACTTAAGAAATTTAGTTTAAGAGAAAGTGCTGAAGAATTTAGTTGTTCTAAGTTGGATGATCATTCCACATATATAAGTTATCCGAGTCTGGCATCTCAGAGGCTCCTCTATGGTAGTGATCATAATAATAATAATAAATAAGTATTTCTAAATTTGTATTTGTTAGCATAGGTAAAGTGGACAAAATTATTCTTTCAAATTGTGTAGGTTAAAAATAAATCAAATTTTAGTTTTAGACATCTGACGCTATCACTGGTTTCAAAAAACAATATCGTGACCAAAGGGCCTCTACAAAATAAACATATTCACAGTTTGTTAAAATTTGTAAAAAAAAATGAACATGCCTTTATTTTTTCAGATGCAATTGCAACTGAATTTGATATAGTTTGAAGGTCGTTGGTGATTTTATCCTTATCAATTTTGTTTGACGTCCAGAAATCCTTTGTATACTTAAGATTTTCGAGAAGTTCCTCCTGCATAGATGCACTTTTATTTAATAAGGTTTGTGTAGCATTCTCTTGAGCAGTGACACGCCACTCAAGCATAGCTAATTTATCTGATGAAACACTCATCATAATATTTGTTCAATTTAAACTAATAAAAAGGAAGCTGTTAAATGTGTAATAACGGGTTTATATTAAGATAAGTAAGAGTAAATGAGAAGTTAAATATAATAAAAATAATAGACTGGGCAATAGAATTAGAAACCAAAATTTATATTACGGATACTTCCACCTAGATCTTAAACTTAATTTAAATAAATCCGCTGATTTATTTTTATATTTTATAAGCAAGATGAAAAGATTATAAGATAATAAGTTCTTCAAAGAAATAAATATTAACTCGAAGATATAATTGAACTAAGGTATATTTAATATAGAATGTAAATTAAAATTATATTTTTGTAAGAAAACGTTATGAACGATATGAAACATAGCAAGCAGTACTTCAATATACAAAATATGTGTCTTTAATAAATTACTATTTCAGAGTAAAAGAAACATTAAGTGAGTTTGTATTTTATTCATAATAAATTTGTAAGTTATAAATAACACGTTTAAGTTCTGCTTGAATGTGAAATGTCAAGAATATATTCACGTAGTTTTATCTAACCAAAAATTAGACACCCAAATAATTTGAAATTACGGCCTACTCTAATATCTATGTAAACTAAATTTAAAATTATTATTTATAATCTGACCTATTTATTGTAAAATTCTAAAACTGGTGGTGCGCTATTATAATTATACTGAAAGGCTATGTATATTTTTTTGTTTATTTAACTGTAGATGGCTTTAAATAGAGCTTATTTACAAATCAACCCACCAATTGTGGGAATGTTGCGAGCAAGCTACTCTCTTTTTCAAAAATTTACAAAATTTACAATCAATTGCCAAAGGGGCTTAGAGAACGCCTCCAACTAAAATGTCTTTTAAATTTTTATCTACCGAACTAGAAAAAGTGTTCAATCCTGCTGATATTTTTAATTTTGATTATGATAATACTTTCTCATGGTTAAATAAAAGACAGGATTAATTGTGTTTCAACAACATAATTTCACGAGATTCTATCTTCAAATTTTGTATTATTAAAACTGAAATGTTATGCATTATATCATCTTGTTAATCAACAATGCATGCAATCAATTATTAGTCAATAGTACTTTAAACCTCTGCCTAAAGTAAGTAAGCCAACGTGTGCCAGTGATTACAGATTAATCTCTATTATCCCTTCGTTTTTTAAGATAATAGAACGATTGATACTTGATCATTTAGAACGTATGCTGCCGGCTGATTTCGATATATGCCAACATGGCTTTACGAAAGACAGTTCGACAACTACTAATATGCTCTCTATGTAGAAACATGTAATTACATTAGATGAGAAAAAGTTAGATGCATTAATTGTATTCATAGTTATCTCAAAAGCTTTTGACTCTATATCTCTTGATGCTATTTTGAATGCGATTAATTTATTGAATATTGATCCGAATATTTTTAGATTACTTAGATACTATTTATATAATCGAAGAATGAGTATTCAAGTAAACTATTTGATATCTAAATCGAAAAGGGTAACAAGTGGAGTTCCACAGGGATCAAGTTTGGGGCCAATTTTATTTAAAATTGTATTTGCATATTTGGAAACAAAGATCCCTAACGGTCGAGTTTGCAAATTTGCTGATGATTTGAAAATAATCTTTCAAATTGATCCAAATAATGTTCGAATTCTCCAAAAATAATGTGACACTAGATTTGCATGATTTAAGTAGATATTTGTTAACACTAGGGCTGAAAATAAACAGTAAAAAGACGAGAGCTTTGAAAATAGGTAACAGAACAGATTTTAATTATGTTTATTTTCATGATGCTGAGATTAATGATGTTTTTGAGATTAAACTTATGCAAGAAATTAAGGATTTAGGCATAACTATTCATTGTATTGAAAGTATAGTAGGCAGTGCCAAGAACAGATGGGCATTACTAAATAGAAATATTATATCGCATGAAATAAAATTTAAAATGTTTATAATATGGATTAGACCGATACTAGAATATGCTGTCGCTACTTGGAATCCCTTAACAAAGGGTTTGTCTAATAAGATAGAAGCTGTACAAAGAAAAGTTGTGAAACAAATTAGTCCTATCTCCTGCACTATATACGCCACTAGATTACAGTTTTTATCACTGCATCCCTTATGGTTTCGGAGAATGTGCTATTGCCTAAAAGCTTTCCATTCGAACCAGTGGACTGGTGCCTATATGAATCCAATTAGAAAGAGTCATGAAATTGGAACTAGATCTGGTTATTTTGCAATATCTCCACCATTGGTGGGGAATGTTGCGGGCAAGCTATTCTCTTTTTCAAAAAATTACAAAATTTACAATCAATTGCCAAAGGGGCTTAGAGAAACGCCTCCAACTAAAATGTCTTTTAAATTTTTATCTACCGAACTAGAAAAGTGTTCAATCCTGCTGATATTTTTAATTTTGATTATGATAATACATTCTCATGGTTAAATAAAAGAGAGGATTAATTGTTTTTCAGCAAAATAATTTCTCCTGAGATTCTATCTTCAAATGTTGTATTATTAAAACTGAAATGTTATGCATTATATCATCTTGTTAATCAACAATGCATACAATAAATTATTAGTCATGGTTCCCTTTTTTTACAAATGTTATACTCGAATTATAACTTTAATTTTTTTGTAATTTTGATGAAGAATCTATCACTGTTTACAGCTGATCTTTCTGATGCTGATAAATTGTACAGTACAACTAATTGCACATATATGTGATGTGATATCTTTTTATACTGTACATTTTCTAATTTTATTATTTGATGGAACATGTGTGGTTTGAATCCAAATAAAGATATTCTATTCTATTCTATTCTATTCTAAACGTTTTCCATATGAACCAGTGTACTGGTGCCTACATGACTCCAATAAGAAAGAGTCATGAAGTTGGAACTAGATCTGGGCATTTGGCAATATCTCCTCCTTTGGTGGGGAATGTTGCGAACAAGTTATTCTCTTTCTCGAAAATCTACAAAATTTATAACCAATTGCCAAAGGGGCTTAGAGAATTGCCTCCGTGTAAGATGTCTTTTAAATTTTTATCTACTGAACTTGAAAAAGTCTACAATCCTGCTGATATTTTTTATGTTGATTATGATAATACTTTCTCATGGTTGAATAAAAGACAAGGATAATTGTTATCGGAAACAGATTTTCTTGAGATTTTCATTTCCAAGTTTTGTTTTATCATAATTCAAATGTTATGCATTATATCATCATGTTAGTTAACAATACATACAATCAATTGGTAGTCATGGTTCTCAAATTTTTGCATAATGTTTCACTCGAATTATACCTTAATAGTTCTTATTTTGATGATGTATCTATAATTCTCTACAACCAAACTTTCTGATATTGATTTATTTTATAGTACATCTAGTGAGATATACTTATCTATATATGACTAATTGCACAATTTTATGTGATGTGATAATTTAAAAAAAATATATTGTACATTTTCCAATTTTATTATTTGATGGAATATATGTGGTT